>CAJNIZ010043637.1:98280-123910 GCA_905231905.1 Symbiodinium pilosum | reverse complement strand
CACCGCCCCGCACCGCCCCTCACCGTATGTACCGCCTGCACGCCCGCACCGCCTGTATTTATGTAGGTATGTATGTACGTACGTGTGCGTATGTGTGTGTGTATGTGTGTATGTACGCGCGCCCGTACTGCATGGGCATACATATATGTATATATATATATATATATCATGTATGCGTATGCTTGTATACGCACGTACGCACACCACACATGCACTGCTTTAGCGTTGCATACTGACAGACATATGCTGCAAACCCAAGCCTAAACCCAAACCTGTTTGAACGGCTGGGCCATATGAGAGAAGGGTGAAGATTGGATACAAATGTGCTTTTTCGAGCTCGCTGATATTTCAAGTAGCTGCCATCTCAATCACTCCATACAGAGCCTCGGCACGAACGATAAGGTTGGTTGGCGCAAACATGCACATATTGGGTGCGCAAATAGGGCAGGGCGGCATGCGCCCAGGGTTGACGCACCCTACAGCCTCGGCTGTCACGTGAACTGTATCCAGTATTCCTGGTATATCTTGAGCCAGACCCACAGTGAAATATGTTGGGTGAACCCCCCCCTCCCTGTAATCGTGATATAGCATGAGAGGACCTTGATAGGATGAACGTTGTCCCTCATCGTCACTTTTACTGGGTGGGGGGTCCACCTACATGATATGTCTCTTCTACAGAATTTTGAGCCAGCTTTGGATGCTGAGCCAGGTCATGGTCGCGACAAGAACGAGTCCTGGCCCTTTTTAAGTTGGCTAGCAGTACATGTGCGAAAACTGCCATTACTTATCTTGGACTTTGCGCCAGTTTTGGGCTGTTTTCACTGTAGCGACCCCGCGTGAGCTTTGCTCAGGGAAGTAAGCTTTCCAGGTAAGTCTTCCACTCACACGAGGTCATGCACAAAGATGTGTAACTGTTTTTGATGGATCCAAGGCGGGCCCAACCACTAAAGGAGGAAAATCCCTATGAAGAGGTTCGTGAAGCAGGGTTGGCGCGCGAGTCCGGGGCCATTGTGCCCAAGCAGCTGCTACTTCCAGTCTTTGATGGCAGATCACCATGATGCCTAAACTCTAAACAATGAACTAGAATCGCTGAGTCAAACCTCCGAAGCTGGCACCACAAAAAACAACAGCGCGATGAGTGACAAGCATTAATCCTTCAAGCCCCACAGCCCTGAACACACTCACACCTCTATCTGCCAAGCTGCTCATACTTCCTTGAACACGTAACTTCGAGACCCAACTTGTGAAACTGCGTGGATAGACACCCGGCTCTGGATTCCTCCCGACCCTGCCCCACAAAACTATACCATGACCCCATGTCTCCCAAACGCCGCCTTTGGCTGATTTTGAATTCAGGTGTAGGATTAAAAGCCCAAGTTAAGTTAAGCTGACTTCAGGAAATGGTGGCACGCCAGATGGCACAGAACCTCCGGCGTCTGCAGCGCGAAGCCAACCTGCAACTTCGAACTCTCGGCGTTTACCGGCAGGACGGGGGCTGTCTGAGGCCGTTTGGGCGTGATGGGCAAGAACCCAGGGGAGCTGAGGCCCGCGGCTGTAAAGAGATGAATCTTCGCGGTCTTCACGAAGCCCGTGTTGTCCCATGATGTATTGGGTTTCGGCTCGCGCAGGCAGACACACGACCCTAGCTGAGCATGAATACATCTGCCCCTCCTGGAACCCTCCCCGGGCCTTGCGGCTTTAAATGTCTATAAAGGATCAAACAACATGCAAGGATCCACAACCTTGCTCCGAAAGCCCAGGGGCATGCAAATGCTGAAGGAAACATTAAGCTGAACACAGGATTTAGTTGTAGTATGTTGTAGTACCCTTGCTCAAGCTGTGGGTATTACTCATGAGGGGTGTCAGTGGTAGACTTGAAAAAGCTGAGATGAATCACCAACGGCAGTACTTAAAGATATACCGTAATCCCAGCTCTGAAGCTGATAGCGTTGCCGAAAGTAATCGTACTTGTCAACGACTGGCAGTGCCGGTAGCACATATCAAACTTATGCTAGCTGCATCACCATTCAAAATGATAGTGCGAATACTAGCCATAGAGTGACACTTGTAGGATGAAGTATAGCCTTCAAGTAGACCTAAGGCTTCAGTTGTTGCGGCAAATCTACTGAAGCCGGTGAATCAGTAAAGTGAGCAATCAACGCATGAAAGACCAAGATAATGCCAACCGTGTTCTTGATGGTTATTCTCGTGCTGATGCTAAGGCTGATGCCCCGTATACATGAGCAGTAGTGTCCGTGAAAACCCAAGTAGAACTTTGAGGAATAATGCGACTGCTAATCTGCATGCTGTTGCTAGTGCTAAACCGGTACAGAAGTCTAGTAAGAAGGCTGACGGTAGGACTAATATGGCGCAACTAGTAGCAAGATGAGTTCGACGGCTACCTGGCCTAAACCTTGCTGCACGTTCTATGTTCGAGATGCTAGCTGAGCATTCCAAAAAGTCATCAGAATTCCAAGGCTTCAAGTTTATCAGCACTTCCGAAATCCCCAAGTTTCTTTTGGAACAAATGCTTCCTAGAATCAAGGGGCGTGGGCTTTGGGAGGTGGCCTATGGCGCAGACATATGCATACACATACATATACCTTCGAATAACGCAAATAGATACATGTGTATGGTGATCAGGTGTATGTAATGATGCACATGCTACGTGCGCCCCTCATAGCCCGCCGTTTGTAACCAACAGTTTTGGCTCGCTCCTAACCCTAACCTGTGCTGGTTTGACTGGAACCGTGGCGTAACTTCTGCTCATTCCTGATGCGGTAATGGTTGTGTGTTCAGACGACACTGTCGGAGCTATATGGGGTAACATCTATACCCTAAATCATGTACAGACACACACAGACACACACTATGGGTACGCACACTGGTAATGTCATATTCCCTCTGTCGGAGCTCGGAGGAGAGCAATGCCTCCAGCCACGCCGCCCGTTCGTCGGAATCCCGTCAGCGTCACGAGGTGGACAGACCAGGGCTGAGCTGAGGCACAAATCTAAAGGCGTGTTGTCGGAACACCCCTTACTCTCTGCACATTTCTCTCATTCGTTTTTAGGTTTGGAGGTGTTATGGCAATTTCTCGCAGAATTTTCTGATGCTATAATTTTCCTTGCCAAGTTGTTGGAGAGCATGCGCGTGTTTTGCATTCTCAGCCCTGCTCTTCATGAAGGTCCTTGTGTCTTTGGACCACATTTGGTGGCAGCTCCGCAACAAGCTCGACGCGTACCTGGAGGTGGCCGAGGACGAAATCCAGGCAAGGATCCGGAAGTCATGGAGTCCGCATCGGTCGGCAGGAGTTCAGGACTTGGGCCTCGAGAGGTTGGAGGTAAGGGCAGATGAAGACACTGAACACTTCAAGCCCGTTTAATGTTCGGTTGGTCTCCGTGCAACCATTGAGCACATTTTTGTATGATAGGTCTACGGGGAGTACAGCCTTTAAGCCTTGAACACAGAGCCAAGACTTTCTGTCGGAGGCTTTCCAAAACTCCCTGGCAGAGATGCGCAGCTACATGGACTGCCAGAAGGCTGGCAGCATCCACTGGACCTTCGCCCCCAAGGGTTTCCTCCTTCTGCATTCTTTCAAACCCCATCTTGGCCCCACAGCCAAACCGCTTCTAACCGCTGCAAGCACTCCTGAAAGCCCACTTGAGCTTCGAGATGCTTTGCTTTATCTTCCTGGTGGGAATATAATCCCTTTGTAATATCTTCCCTACCTACCAGTAAGTTATCAGACTTTGCCAGGGCTATCACGGCCTTGCCGCAAGCTACACGGCAAACATGGCAACCCTCCGCCGCAGCCATCGCCATCTGCGCACCACGTGGCGCCAAGGCACTGTAAGCTGCAGCAAGAAAGGCTTATTTTACGCGCAACCCAAACACATTGATTTTCTGTTGTTCTTACCACAACCATATTTTTGTTTGTCATCCCAACCAGGGCAACTAAATTTGGAGAGGTATGACTTTTTTTTGCTATCGGGGTGGAATTGAGCTGTTAGTCTCAAACAAATGGTTGCCTGAGGCGCAACTGCTGGAACAAACCTATTTAGGTTCCCCATGCATGAGCTGCAACGCCTTTTTCGTGTAGCATTGTGGCTCTTGCGCGCATCGGGTTCCAGAATTCTTTGGAATGTGGATGGCGTTGTTCAAGGCTTCAGTCTGGACAGATTCTGGTTAACTCAGAGTTTCTAATAGTAAGGGTTGGAAGCGTCGACGCAGAAACCAAGGACACCCTAAAATCTGATCCCTGCAGGACTGTTCCCTGGAGCCTTTCCTCGAAACCTTCATAAAAGCCGAACATCTAGCAACCTTCAAAGACCATTCCACCAACGCAATCTAAAACAGGGAAACTGCCGCGGTAACACTTTCGTGCTTCGTTGCTACAAAGCAGTGAACGCAGATCGTACAGAAGTGAAAACAACAAGTCTGACAATTGAGTTCTTCCACATCATCGTAAGGCCTCCACTAATTGCAGAAGCATGTCGCGGCGCGATCCAGGCTCAAACTTGATTGGAGAGCTGGCGTCCGTTTTGGCGGACTCCGAGGCTTTCAAAAGCTTTGTGGACGCTGGGTCTACCATTGGAATTGTGTACCTTTCAGGCGAAGATTTTGTGATTTCGTGGTAACTTAGGGTAGGGTTTGCACGTTTTGATCCTTGGGTTTTCAGGATTCAGGCTTCGAGCTATTGAAGTGCCCCTCAACAGGAAGAAACACGGGCGCAGAGGCTTGAGCCAACGCCCTCCTGCACGTTTTTCAGAATGCCCTTCTTGCCATCTGGTCTTGGCCAAAAGGAGGTAAGCCAGGTAAGCTTTCAAATACGATTGGTTGGATAATGTTAGATAGTTTGAACCTGATCTTTGAGATCCTGAAAGAGCAGTTGACAGACTCTACCCGACGGAACCAAATTTGTTGCATTTGTTGCGAAGTCTTCTCGCGCAGAAGTCAAGATGCCCTGCCAAACAGGTAGGCGTCAATCGCGTATGGTGGCCATTCTCGGTTTTCACAAAGGCCTTCCGAGGTCAGCAGTCCAGTCGTAGACATTTTCCGTGTTGTTAAAGAATGAAAGCCTGGCATACATTTAGCCGATTTGTTCTATTGGAGAGAGGTAGACGTAACAGGTAGCAGAACAACCTTCCTGCGGTCAGATTTATGATTTGTTGCTGGTTCAGGTCCTATATAGGTCCAGAACAGGCCACGCTACAAAGCAGTTTCAAAGTATCAGCCCGGGTTGGAGCAATTGTGGCCGCTGCTGCCTGACGTCCATGTCTTGGGCTCCTGATTCTCGCGGGCTACATTATGCACAAGACACAGATAGGTGCAGAGCTTACAACATGCACCTGGCTCGAGGTCCTCACGCGATGCTGCCAACCAACAAGCACAAGCAAATCCTCTTGGCATATGCTCCCTCGATCGGGTCCAGAGGTTATATCTATATATATATATATATAGGGGAAAGAAAATGGCAGCTACTATTTAAGGTTTAGGGTCTGTGGGCTTGTATTGTTGTATGTCTGGCCTCTCGCCACCGAGGTGGCGTGGACGAAGCCATTCCACTCCCTCAATGTCCAAAGCCCTAAGACAGACGGATTTAGCAAATCTCTTAAAGCTCGGCACTCAAGCTCTCACTGAGGACCAGGAGGGATGCAAGTCGGCACTTCTGGAGTGGCCTGGCGGAGCAGTTCTTGAGGGCCACTCGAGGGTAGGACACAGAAGCTTGGATATTCATCCAAATTTCTCTTAGCAGTCCCTTTCACTCATCACATATGTACTATACTCTAAATTCCTTAAAGGGGGTCATATAGGGGACGGTACTCAGAGTTTAGACTATGGCCCATGGCTCATATGGGCTCCAAAAAATTTGCAACCGCAGCACCCAAAGCATGTCAGAACCAAGGTACCCACACGTCCGAGCCCAACAGATGGCACCCATAATATTAAACCCCCCACCCCCGATGTAGTAGACACGGGACAGGGCCCCTGCGAGCCTTTGCCGCGGAATGGATCGAGACAAACATTTGGATTACTTCGCCGGTAGGGTTCCGTACCATTGAAGGTTTGCAGCGGAATTCAACGAGTGGGAGCATGATCTTTCTCCCTCCTCCGGGGCACAACACGACAACATCCATGCTCTGACCAGCATGCCTTCCACCCAAAGCCTTGATCCCCACCCTCCATTGCAAGCAGCCATGCCTCCAACATGTTGGCTAATCAGAAACATTTGAAGGCCTCAGCATAGTCTAGGACTCTAGCGCCCGCATTCAATGCAAGGTGTGCAAAGACCCTATGTTGCGATGCCTTTCGGTTTTACCGCTTGTTGCGATCCGTTTGGCTTCTGATGCAAGATGTTTGCGAGGCAAACTCTCCAGCAGCTCCGCTCTTCAATCTTTGGCATGGCAGAACTGGCATGCTTATAAGGGCTGTTCAGGCTTTTCATGAAGGTGTGAGGACCAGACGAGGTCCTACAACTTGGGGTGGAATTCAAGGAGCTTGATCCAAAACCTCTGCCTTCTAGTATTTTCTGGAGACACTTAACCTGGGAAGGCCAAGCTTAAGAAAGTATGCTTGGAGACTCGCCTTACAGTTTGTGGAGCGTGAGCACAGCCACGTAAGAGTAAAGCCTTGCAAAAGCTGTGGCCTTGCATTCCATCCTCCAAACAGACGGACACCAGAGTTCAACGCAGAACTACATCATGGAAAAAGTCTTCATACTATGAGCTGCTCAGGATTCACTGAGCATCAGACTGAAGTGGCCTTCAGGGAACAATGCTGGTGTTGCAGTACGTGACTTTGCACTGAACATGGAACATGGCAAGAACACGCTGGCAGACTACGCAGTACAACCGGCGCCCTAGCCCCCTCAGCGCCGAGCTCTTTCTTGGTCAGGCATTCCTTCTGCATCGTTTCCGCTCGGCAAAGCTCCCCGATCCTGACACGCAGGCACAGGCTCTGTAGGCAAGCCAGGTTTTGAAACCGCAAACATGTTTGCTGCTGTGGAACAGAAGGTTCACTTGAGACTCTTGTGCAACGGTTGTTTCACTGAAGTACATAGGCTCAACAGGCAGAAAGATCGGATGAAGGAGGAATGGAGAACTGCTTTTTGATCCTGCTAAGAACCCTAAACCCATAAACCTTAACCCTCTAGAGTTTCAATGCAGCTTTGGGTGTCTGTTGTCGCAGGCCCTGAAGCAGGCAACGCAACGCATACAGGAGGCTTCGCGGGTTTTCCGTGTCCCATATGTCCTTATCATGTGGGAGCAATTACTTTTCTACGTCTAAGGTTGAGGGTGTAGGGGTCTATCAGTTATCCCCAATAAGGGAGAATCAAACGCAAAACAAAAAGATGAGGTGGAAGCTAGGTTTATGTATGGGTTTATGTGGATAATTGCCAATGGTATGCTATTCTGGGATTCGTGCATCTTTAAAAGTGTTGCAGGATTGTGTGTCCTGCGCCGGCTAGATTTGGTTCTTGTCAGCTCTGCGTAGAATCAGGTGCGCTCCTGATTGGAGTTTGATATTGTTTGTGGAACTTTCGAACGCAGCTTTGTGGTCAATCATGTTTGGTGCAGGGATGTAGCGGCTCAGGGCCGGATAATTGACGGCCAGTGACTACTAAAAGCGGTTCGACATCGACTTCCCTCGGTTCCTTTTGAAGTGAATTCGCTAAGGTGAACAATATCGTCCAGTATTGTGGGTTTTGTCGTCCTCCTATCTGCCGTTATCGAATTACCCGGGCCTTCGTACAGCATCCCCGAAAACTCAACGGCGTGGTGTTTTTCTTAGCTCAGATCATGTCAGAAGTGCCTTGAAGACCAAGACCATCTGCGTTCACATAGCCTTGCTTGAGTTGTTGGAACTGCGTCGGGCAATGTTCTATCCCACCTCACACTTGAGCTCAAGAGACGTTTCCGACGTCGGTGGCTAGACTTGCAAGCTTCTTCATTTATCGCTGCCTTAAACAGACAAGCCGAAAAGCAGAGATCATGCTGCCAAACGGGGAATCTACCAACACAAAGTTGTTTTTGATGAGCTTTTGTACTGCCCAATGCTACCTTTGCAGCCTATCTCCGGAATATTGGAAACACCCTGCAAAAAGCAGTTGATCCAGATTTCAATTCCCAACTCTACAACCTTGAACCCCAAATCCCTTAAACCAAACAGTCGAAGCGCGGAACCCATGAACCGTGCAAGAAAGCTTCAGTCTCACCAGAGGCCTATGCAGCCGCGACAAAGGGATGTGTCTGAGCTTGGCTCGCGTTATCCGGTCCTTTTTGCTGCGGGGTGGGGGGGCCCTAGGCCTGCATAGTTGTTGAATTCTGTAACGTAGTTTGCCAGATCCGCTGTCACTGATAAATGGTTCAGGGGTCATAATTAGATATTTGTTGAAAGCGCTTTTCGATTGATCTGGTGGATTGTGGGACAAGCGTTTGGTTGTAGGATTTATTACGGTATTATGCTGAACCAGTAGAATTGGCTTTGGGTTTTTGTGTCTCCTTGCTTTGCCTGCGTATGGCACAGCAACAGCTTGAGTATGGTTGAGTCATTTACCATAGGAGACCGGCTGACGTAACAATCCGTTCTGAAGAAATGTGGGCTTCCGCTAGAAGCACAGGAGCGGCACCATTCAGGAATATTTGTGAGTCTGTTATTCGCATTGTGCTTATGTTACAAGCGTGGGGTCCCCCTTATGGAAGCCTTAGCCCGTTTTGAAAGGCCTTCGCCCAACATGGGGCCACAAAATTTTGTGGTCCCGACAAGGCTCCCGCGTTCCGTGCATAATCGCATGTGGGATCCTGGGATATGTCCCGGTATCTTCAGAAACCCCATTTTGTTTCAGGCCTTGTGTGGCAAATATGACTTAGGACCACAAAGCCGAAATATCGTGATGTCAAGGAAAAAAGACTGATGCCTTTGTTGCAACTTTTTACGCAAAGAGTAATCATATTTTGCAGATGCTTCATGTACATTCATTCAGCGGTGACAGCTTGTCATACACGTTATATATATACATATATAGATGTATATATAGGCGTCACCAGAGTTCAAGAGCAGTCGTGTCGGATTGCGCCATTTACGAGTTTAAGCTAGAAAAGCTAGCAGCTGAACCCAATTATGTGCACTATATTTTCAATAGCCGCCTGGATTTGGTCGATATCTGTCATATTTGCAACGGCTCCTGCAAGTGCTACTGTTCTTCTAGGCCTGGATGATATTTGGAAGGATCTCGATTTTATTTCAAGATTTCATTCTCAAAATTGGGTCGGAATCTAGGTCGCTTGGATACTTCCATCAAGGGATATTGGTTCTTTTATTTTTTTTGCAATGTAATTTTGAAAATTACTGTACCTACTTTATATAGTACATATCTATAACGCTAGCACGCCCGCGATCGTAAGCACGCATATAGCGGCTACAATAGGAAATGATATCTCAACATATGAAGCCTGATATGTATTGAGGCAAACGGGACCTCGGGAGCTATATAAAAAGATGAGCTTGCCGATTAATGCATAATATAAGTCCCACGATTCTAATATCTGATTATCTGGGAGATTGGAAATTGGAACCATGTATCTTGAAGAGGAGATCTTGCGCGGCGTGCCGACGAGACTAAGACCATATGGCTAGTATCGCCAAACTGCCGAGCTGCGGATTTGCCGCGTCACAAGGGACCTTAGCACGTATGTAAGGAAGGTCAGAAATAGTCGAATATCTCGAAACTAGGCATTCGTGGAATAGCTCCGTGAGTGGGAACTCGGGGGAAGCAGAGGAGTCAGTATCCTCTTCCTCATGATAAAGGCTGTATAATGGTCAATTGCTTTCTTCCTAGGTAGTCTCCTCAACTTTGCCAGGTTGCCAGCCTTTACGCCGTGAATGCTTGGCAATATCCTGAACTGCTTTTGGACTCCTGATGTTGCACCAGGTTTATCTTGGCACGTAGCATTCCCTTTAATGCGGTAGGCATCGGACGTAGATCCTGAAGTGCAAATATAGAAGTCATGAATGATCTCCTTTTTCAAAGGAATCTTAGGCTTGCGATCATTGCGGGCAGCTGTATCGGCGCCAGTGAGTGCGGTGGCTGGAGGTATCTGCAGTAGGAGTGCCCGCACGCGAGGGCCTTGACAGCTTGTGTCGACCTGTCAGATTCTTGACTCTTAGGGTTGCGTGGGAATCACAAGGTTGTTAGGCTGGAGCAGGGTGCCGCCTGTGCCGCTTTGTGTTCATAGCCTCCCAAATCAAAAGCGACATGATTCAAACCCTTCTTCACGGCCTTCGAGGGGGTTTATTGGATTGAAGCTCGCATGGCTCCTTAGGATATCCACAAAAAGCCCTCCTAGTCATGCAGTCGTACACCTCTTGGCCTCAAGGTCCCAGAGTCCGAGCCCTGAGCCTAAGCCTAAGCCCCAGCCTGAGGCCTTACATGGCCACAATCGAAATCCTGATCGTCGCGGCAATCTGCCAGGGGCCCGAGTGGGCTCAAGTTGCCAGCTTTGAGCGCAGTGGTCTCGCTGATAGAGGGGAGAATCTAAGGGAGCATTAGTAGTCAGCAGATCCCTTTCAAGAGCTTGCTATGCTCTGCAATCTTTTTGCTTGCGCTGTGTGGAATGACTGCTTCGGAGTCGTTCATGGAGAGGCCTACCAGCATGTATCCCTCACAATCTCCCTGCAGTCCCTCCCTGTATCCTGATGCTCAAGCTTGTCGTGGCAGCAAGTGAGATCCCCCCCTGCAAACGTTCCTCAATTCGCTATGGCTATCCGCCTCGTGCTTCCATCATTCTGCCTTCTGTCTATACAGTTCATGGCAGCGGGCAACTTGACCAATGAAAGCAGCAATGAGGCAAACGGTACCGGTACGGAGAGCAACAATGACAGCGATGTGATCGTAACGCCCATCCGCATGGACGAAGGCTACCTCAACCCCGGAGGCAGCACACGCTGCCCCTCCCGCTGCAGGCGCTACTTTGCTGGTGCAGGCCCCGGCGACGGCACCATCTGCCAAAAGCAGGCATCGGGAGTGGGCACTGCTCAACAGAACTTCGAGTTGGGCGTGGCGTGCTATCCAGCATATGGGTGTGGGAGGGACATGATTACATGCGTGGATCAGGCATTTGAGGGCTCCTTGCCCGATACGTCTGATGCAGCAGCTGCATGTGCAGATCTGGCGCTGGTCCAGCCAGAAGATCCTTGGACATGCGGCACAGCCGAGGAAAACCGACCTCCATGCGTGAACAACACCCCCAACAACAATGCTGGCAAGTGGCTTAAGGCTAACGGAAATCTGGCATGTGGCTGGGGCTCCACCTATGGTGGGGTTTACCCAAATTACACTGGATCCCCCACACCGGCCACTGAATATTTCCAGGCGTCCAGTGACTATGAGTGCTGCCTCAAGGCGATGTCCTTCGAAAACAGCTCCTGGGAAGAAGGTGGTGCAGCTCTGTTCTTCCAGCTGATCGGCTCGACCTGTCGTGTTGACCGCGAGAAGATTATCTATGCCAACATGGACTCCTCTTCGGGGCGATCAGTGAAGTATCAGGACGGGATGTGTGTCACAAGAACCAAATAAGGAAAAATATTGAAAAATCAAACAAGAATCTATAAACATCCGGATACTGGCTCAAAGGAAACAAAGGCAGACCCCATTGCAAAGGAGACGATCAACCCATCACGAAGAAGGTCGAAATCCCGGTCTGATGGGAAACAGGTCGAGGACGCGACGAAGAACCCAGGAAGGAAAGGAAGCACGAAAGTAGAAAGGAGGCACGAAGGCAGGAAGGATCGAAGGCAGGGCAAGGAGGCGTCGACGGGGAGGAAGCAAGCTCTTGCGAGGAGCATCCTCGCATTTTGCTCAAACAACATGGCGCATGGCGCGTCCTCTCCTCTTGCTCCAAAGTTTTCACATGGAGCGTCCTCGCACGTTGATTTGACTATAGGCTCTGGTGTGAGGATCCTTAGACTCTGGTTCGAAATTGATTGATCTCCTACATGGGGCGTGGAAAGTCCTTACATTTGAAAAAAACATGTAAGTCTTTTGAGCACATGCCGTGCTACTGATTAACCACAGGCCCAGATGCAAAAACAAAGAAAATAGTCAGGAAGGAAGCAAGGGAAAAACTGGGGCAGGACAACATGTTATGCAGTGTCCGAGTGCTGCGGTCTCCGGGCAGTACTGTACCCAACCTCTGAGTCTCCCTACAGTGCCTCACCCCACATTGCCAGGCAGCTTTAGCGATTTCCTGAATCAGGTGCCTGTGCAGCAGGGAAGCCAAACTCTAAAGAATGACTCTCGAAAGCCTGAGCCCAAAACAGACTTGGAAACCAAGCCAATCTCCAACCCTGCAGGCAGCAAAATATGTATTGTGGTGCCCTATCGCAAAGTATCCTTTGATTTGCCCAAACAACAGAGTCCTGCAGTGCCCAACTCCTAACTCTTGAGTCCTAAGCGTTGCTGCAGCGCGAAACTCCAGAGTGTGCCTGCGCCGACGGTCCTTACAGTGCCCAAACAGCCGAGTGTCCGCCATTGCAGCTGGTCCCTGCAGTGCCTAGCTCCGGTGCCCACGTGGACAGTCCATAGCAAATCCATGACAGCCCAATCATGCACTCAGCAGGGCTCTGCTCTGGTCTGCGATGCTTCCCACTAGTTATGTCGGCAGATTGGGGCGTCACATCGTTGATACGGCGCTGCATTTGCTTCCGCAAGCATGTCATGATGTCCCGCTAGTAAACATGTTAGGGCGAGGATGCTCGTGGTTAGTTAATAACTTGACCTCTTGATCCCTCGCCTTACCAGGACACGCGCTGTGGTTCGGGCGAGCAGTTCTACTACCGCCATGCTGCTGGAGCGGCAGATGCTGCGAACCTGCACACTGGCGGTCGATGCGTAGTGGATGGAGGCATGTATTTCTTCAGTGGGTAACGCAATTTCCTCATGAGACACTCTTCACTCTTCACACTCATCTTTTTAACTATAGTGCTAATACACACTAGTAAACTCTAGCAAGTATCACACAGACAGGCTTCAGCCGACTGAGTGAGCTGACCTCGGGCACGAACCTTCCCGGCGGCGAGCTCCCGGATGGCCACGAGCTGCCCAACCATGAGTGCCCGGATGAAGTTCCTTCCGAAGACAACGCGTCAACTTCCCCACCAAGTGGCTGCAATGTCACAGTGAGGTTCAACACCATCAATGACGCAGAGGAGTGCTGTCAGATGTGTCGTTCCATGAGCTGGCTGCCAAGTGTAGGTGGTGTTGTGGAGATGGATGAGACCAATACTCCCAAGAACCCGTGTGTTGCTTGGCAGATCGTGCATGGCCGATGCCGCATAGTGCGCCAAGAGTACTTCGACTACTGGAACCCAGGCATGACCATTAAGGCATCCTTGACCCGAGATAGCTTCGAGGCGCCCGGCAACACAGATTGGGTGGTGCCAAGGCGAGGCTGCGGCGAGTCTGAAGAAGCTTGCAACTACAATTCCTTCATCTACTACCGTCAGTTCCGTGAGGTTCAAGGGGTTGCAGTGGACCCATCCGCGTTGTCAGCCAACAGCACGAACTCCAGCAAGAATGCTCTCTACCGCAAGGTTGTGTCGGTGAACCTTCCTCCCAACGTGGAGAACTTGTCCTTCGAGCTCAATGTCAGTGCTGTGACTTCCAGACGTGACCGTCGGTCTCAGCTGATTCAGGACAATGCCAACCAGAGCTTTTCAAACCTCACTGGGGCGAGCTTCGCTGATTTGGTTGATGTGTTCAATGGCAACCTCACGCCCGTAAGTGAAGAGACGGCGGGGGCTGGGGAAGACTGCGGTCGGATTGAGGTCCATGCAGCCACTGCCATGCGTCAGAGCGGTGGGTATGAGATCTTTGACGAGGAGTCGTCTCCGGAGCCCATTTGTGTATCCGAGTGCGTTCCATCAGGAGGGACGGCATCCTTCCGCTGTGGTCTCCAGAACTCCACCAACTCCACGCCAGATGCAGGCCCGGGTCGTCGGCTGGCCGGGGTGTCGGACAATGTTGTCATATCCTTCACGGCCATCGGGTCGGGTTACGACACCGTGAATTTCGGGGTCGGTGCGTCCTTGAATCAAGCCCCGTTTGCCACAGAAACCGCAACAGGCGGCAAGGGTGGTGAGGGTGGTGACACCACCCCTGACCCGGTGTCCTCATCACCAGATCTCAGCTTTCATCCAATTCATGTCGTTTCTCTTTTGGCTGTCGCGTACCTGCAGCACAGCTAGGATGTGCTGTTCTTCTTTTGGCTGTCGTGTACATCCAGCACAGCTAGGGCAGTGCTGGTCCAAAGCCAAAACAGATGCAGGACGCACTTGCGTCATTTGCTTGTGACGACTTTCCCTGTCCAGGCATTGAAACCATAATGATGATAGTACAGCCCTGTGTGTTTCTCTTGCCGATGGCTCAAGTCAAGTCATCGTACAATGTCCTTAAACAGTGCACAACGATGTTTCCACCCTTCAAGGGTGTGCCCCCATGGCGGCTCCATTTCGGTCCTGGAATGAGCCATGGTTTAGGGTGAGATTACTGGCACAACGAATAAATATAACATGTAAGCTACATATAGCACGCCTTCGTTTGCAAGATGTACGGGAGCCTGGATCTTGGCCCATTCCCGGCGACCCTGCGCCAGCGAACCTCCCAGAAGCGCAGCTGGAGAAAAGGGCTTGTGTGGCTTGCAGGGCCTGCAAAGATTGATTGCTTATTGGGCTCCTTATACAGTTACTTTTTTGGGCTCAGGGCGTGGAGGCATTCTAGGGCTTGGCCTCCAAAACATGCACCGTCACAAACTGTCGTGCAGGGCTCAGAATTCTACGCTTCATTTTTTGCACTTTTTCCGCTTCAAAGCTATCAAAGCTTTGCTTGTGGACGTTCCAGTGCAAGGAATGTCCACATTCAGAGAAGCTTGTGCCTGCACGCTGAGTGCATTCAATGTATCATTGACAGCCATGCTAGGCACCAAAAGCCTGCAATCTAATCCCCAGGCCCTGAGCCGTAATCCCGACACCTCACAAACCCTAAACCCTATAATTAAGGTCAAATCCCTGAATCCTCATCCCTGAACCCTCGTCCCGAAATCCTGTTCATTATCCGTCATGCTTGGATCACGAGGTTCAGGCTGCCTGGAACGCTGCACTCCAGAGGAGAGGGAGCTTGGATGCAAGGCCATGGGCGGTATTTGAGTTTATAGGGTTTCAGGGGGTTGGCATATTTGGGAGAAGGCGAGGAGTGTCCTTGTTTTTTTTGAGGTGCCTTGGACACATGCAAAGTGATTCAGGCTTCAGGCTACAGAATTCAGATTGACTTCATGGATTGCGCCTATGAGCTGGTGACAAGTGACAAGCGGCCTGCTATTACTTTGGAAGCGCAGCTAGCTGTGTTACACTTCTGTTATACCTAGGCCAGCCTGTACTCCGAGAACATAGGCCCTAAACTTCTAGCGTGAGCTAGAGCCGATGGTCTAGCCACCAGTCCTTCTGACAGAATTGATTTCTTGAGTGTTCTACGATTGGTATGGTGGAAGACTCTATATCTGGATGTTTGGTGCATCTTCCATTCACATCGAATGCGGAGTTACCCTCCATTCCTGGACAAGGGGAGCCTAAACCCCTCGCCCGTAAGGCAGCGCTGCAGATCAAATGAAAGTTCCAGCTTTTAAAGACCTTTAGCCCAAGCATCCTGGAACCCTCAAACCTTAATGTGTTCTTGACTTTCCGACATCACGCAACTGCAAATGAAACGCTCCACTGCACATAACCGGTCAACCACTATCAATGTGAGTGCTAGGCTAAGACTTGCCATGTTGTGCACATGATGCAGGTCATGCATCGACACAGGTGGAGGTCCAAGCGATTTATACAGTGGCAGTTGCTGCATAAAGTTTGCTTTGGATCGGCACTTGTCTCATTCCCGCTGCAAAAAAGCCTGAGACGGGAGCGTCATTCTAGCGGCAGGTGCGCCTTGCGGTCATTTGGTCATGTTCAGTTGGAGGGCCTCCGGTTGGTTCTGCACCCAGGTTGTGCCAGCCCTTGTACAGCTGCCAGGCATTATCAAACCACGGCATGTTCGTTTTGCTCCAACAAGTCTGTGCTGCATAGCTGAATGAGATCGATAGATGGCCAAAGGTGCCTCCGTAGGCCGTAATAGGTTTTCCCATGGTGTTTTGGGTGGCGGCTTCGCGCGACCCGTCGAGTTTCGGCCATCGATCGCATTCCACCGAGAGGAAGTCTGAGCTCATCAGCCCACCGTTCCCACGTCCGCCTCGTAGGGCCTGTTCAGCAGCACCGGCGCACACTCACCGGACACAGGAGATCAGCAGCCTGATTTCTCACCTTTGCGAACGGATGGACAACGTCCAAGCGAGCATAGCAGAGGCCAAGCATGCTGGCCCAGTCGCCAGCATTTGGCAGACAATCGCCCCAGTGGCGAGGACACGGGTTTGGCAGCCTGACCCATGATTTCAGCACGGACACAACCGGTCAGTCCTCAACCTTCGTCCCCTGGGAGATCAAAAGTGATTTCTGAAATGGGCTTTGAGAGACGGAGCGCAAAGCCCCACCCTTCGTTTCAGAATTGTGTAGGGCTGCCGACCAAGTCGCGCAGCTCTTCGGACCTTGTGGCGGATCGTGAGCAGTCAGATCATCAGAAGTGCCTTGGTTATCTGTTTGGTTGAAGAAAGTGCCACGCATGGGCATTCACATTCACAGCTGCAAGAACTCAGGTATTGCCAGATGATTTTGGCAAGCAAGGCTGGGCAGCTGTCCGAGAAGCTTTATGCCCGTGCGCAGCTGAGTTTTGGTTGCAATATCGTGTTTCGTTTTTTGACGGATATCTTCGTACATTTTTGTGCAGAACTCGCACGGAAATTGCTACAGGGTTTGTTGTTAGAGCCCAGGGTCAGTGCGTGTCGAAATGTGGAGCGCCCTGGCTATCCCAGTATCTCCGCGTGGCCCAGAGACTTCAAGGACAATCTGAAACCTGGCCAGTAGCAAGTGTCAATTATATGTTGTCATCTCATTGTTCTACATGTTCACGCGCGTGCAATTTGGAGTTTTTGGAGAGATGTTGAGAGAAACCGCAACCAAGGAGGAAGTTCAAAAGCATGCCCACTTTTCGCCACCATTTTGCCTCTGGCAGCATCGAGGATGCCTTGGACCAGGACATCCGCGCCACACTGCGAGAGCTGAACCAGTCCATGCATACGTCAAGCCATCTAAACAGCTTGGTTGCCCGGTCATATGCAACAGCAGCTGCCAGACCACCTTTCTGCAGAACACCGCTCCAAGCTGCCGCCCTCAAGGCCGCAACTCCGATCGATGGCATCTCGGGAAAGGCTCCAACGCACCACAGTCGCTGCACAAACGTTGGGCCTGCAACAATGTCAATTCTACCATCAACATCCACCTCAACGCAGACATCACCTCCGGCAAAGCCATCAACATTTGCTGCGGCCAACGAAGACTCGGCTGACCTGGTGGACCTCTTAGGATCGACTGTCCCAACAACTGGGATATGTCCCATCAAGATCCAACTCCCAGATGGTGCGCTTGAAGACGAGACCCCCGCAAGTCGCAGCTTAGGGAAAACTCCCATGCCAACCCCTTGCACAGCCGCTGAGTCAGAGATGACACCTTCCCCATCAACATCCACAGCTACATGGAAGACATCACCTGCGGCACTTGCGGCCCAGGCAACCTCGCATGATATGTTAGGGCACACTATCTCAAGCTCAACAGCTGTGGATCCAGCCATGCCCGACAAACGTGGCAGCGCATATCCTCAAGTGTGTGCTCCGATACAGGACCCTGAGCCTCCCCCGGTACCTGCATGGAGGAGAACAGCCGCGATGAGAACAGTGATGCCTGCAAAGGCCAGTCAGGAGATGTCGAGCTTTAAGCCCGCAGCGAGGAATGGAAAATGGGCGTACGAGACATTGCTGGGATCAGGGAACTTGCGCTGGGAGATGGATAAGGACGACTGTGCTGAAGACTTAAAGGAGGAAGTTGTCGGCCCCATCGCGAAGGGGCTAGCAAAGCTGAGGGAAAGCCCTGACAAGCTTCTCGGCATCATATACCAGACAGATATGACAGGCTGGAAGGAGGAGGAGCAAAAGTACAAA
Organism: Symbiodinium pilosum; assembly: GCA_905231905.1. Lineage (NCBI taxonomy): Eukaryota > Dinophyceae > Suessiales > Symbiodiniaceae > Symbiodinium > Symbiodinium pilosum. The sequence continues at coordinate 105,773 of CAJNIZ010043637.1, read as the reverse complement.
CTCATCAAAAGGCGGCCCGACGTGCGAGTTCACTTTGAAACTGGCAAGAGCGAGGACTTTACATTTGTGCAGGCGTCTTACCTTGCCTTGAAGCACCACAAGGACATTCAGGCAATTTTCCGGAGAGATGCGCACACGGATCAGATGACATTCCGAAAGCAAAAGCTCGAAGCTCACCATCCTGGACGATTGCAGGGTCTTTGCGACATGCCAGGCATCAAGCTGTTGCTTGGGACTCATTACACATTTGTATTCGAAAGCCAAGTTCCACACCCTGTCAGCACCACAGCAAGAGTACTGGGTCCCTTGATTCCCCTTGATCTTCATCTCGCATGCCGTCACTTAGGTTGGGCGAAATCCATCCCAATGACATCCGCCAGGGGAAGGTGGGCGACTGCTGGCTTCTGTCGGCCATCTCTGCCCTGTCGGAGTTCCCCGGGGCCGTTTCTTGAGAAGAAACTACTGCAGGTACTGTTTATAGGTGTTATACTCGTACTAGTAGCTTCCAATAAATGGGGTGGTTGTTTATGCGGGGGCCACTGTGTAGGACGTTCTGAGGTGAGCAAGCTCTTCAACAAGACGGGGAACATGTTGCAGCTCAGGGACTTGCCGGCGGACGAGCCAAGGATGTACACAGTGACACTTTATGATCCGAAAACACTGGACCCCGTGGACACTGAGGCAGATGAAACTTGTACTCCTACTGGCCCTGCTGTTGTTTGTAATCCCCTAAGGATCCAATATTGGGATTATATTGGGATAATGGAAAAGAAAATGGAAGCTACTAGCTCCGAAAGAGATTGTGAGTTTGGCAGCCTTAGTTCCTTAGATGCCTGAGAGGTGGATGAGCGGCTTTGCGTTCAGACTGATGGCTCCCTCCTAGGAGCTAGGCCCGGTTTGAACGGCTCCCTGTGGCCTTGTTATGTGGAGACTTGGGCGCTCGACAGTAGATCCCTGCGTTGTGGGTTCGTTAAATTTGGTTTGGTGGTTGATGGATTTTCGGAAGTATCCCACATTGAAGTTTGATATTGGTTTCTGCCGACAACATTCTCCCTGATGTTGTTGTCATGTCATGTCTACCAAGCAGTAGCGGCACAAACGAAGGAGAAGGCGGTCGCTATCCTCTGCGGTGGTTGGGACGAGATTGTGGGAGGGGATTGCTGCAAGGGATGGAGGATGCTCACAGGCTGCAATGACCTTTATGAATTCAGGGGCATGAGCAAGATGTGGAGATGCTTGCGCAGCACGGCTCCTTGGATCTAAGGTCACCAGTGACCTCATGCTTAAGAGAAAAATGAGTTCTTTTCGTTGTGCCTGATTGCCAAGTTTGGTGGGTGACTCTGCGCACTGGAGGGTTTGGAGTGAGTTTAGGATGGGTGCTACGGCTGAACGTCTGGGTGAAGCTCTAGAGTAGAAAAACTATCAGGCAAAAACCGTTTGATGAACAATCACCCTGTCATGTGATCAGAATTGCGGAGCATCACAGAAGGTTGCGGAGGGGCCAGGTGTCATGTGTGCTGCGTTGTGTCCAAAGGCGACACCTTGCAGCTGATCCCGGAAAAGTTTTCTGCAGTCATGGGACCTCATGTGCACCTGATCATGCCGATTATAATGCACTACTCCAGGAAACCTTCAGGTGGGCAGTTACCATGGTACCTACCCACCTGAGGGTATCTTTGAATTGTGTGGCACAGTCTTTTTGAACCTTGAGTGGATGTTTTTGAAACGCCACATCACATCAAGGCAACACGCTCGGCTTGCAGGTTTAGGAAAGAGGGCTTTGGCAGATATGCTAATTGAGGACCACAACCTCTTTTTGGACAAGGGCCCGCAGACATCAAAAAGCATTCTTATCTTGGTGGCCCGCAGAGGCAAATAATCACGCTGTGGCGAGAAATTGCAGTTGTCGTCATTTGCAGTAGAAAGTTTCGGAATAGCCAGAGAGGCCAGAGGACGGGCGTGCGAGCCCATCCAATCCCCTGTTCTCATGGGTTCTAGTAGTCACCATAGTCTGAGGTCAGTCAAACAATGGTGGAGAGCGACTGGCCCGACGTTGGTGGAGGAGGTAGCGCAGGTTCTCGATGCAATGAGGCTGAGATGTTCGAGCGCATGTGCGTCTGGGATGCCGAGGACTTCATCATGGGAGCTGCCACGGAGGGTTCTTCGGATCGTAATCTCAAAGATGGGATCGTTGACAATCATGGCTACACCGTGATCTCTTGCCTGCAGCGTGTCGCCGGTACAGAGCATGATCTCATCAAAATTCGCAATCCGTGGGGCAAGACAGAGTTCACGAAAGGGGTTTGGCGTGATGGCGGCCCTGGCTGGAGGCAGAATCCGAAGGTCTTTGAGACGTGCAAGCCTGACACTGCCAACGATGGAGCCTTGAAACATGTTCAAGTCATGCAATGTTCGGTCAGGATCAGGCGCAATTGTGGGAGCATGCTAGACTTACAGTCCTGGTTTTAACACCACGGATAGCGCAAGGAGTGTTCTGGATGAGCCGTGATGAGTTCTTTCAGTATTTCAAGACATTCTACCTCTGCGCTAAGAGCATGACAGACTTCAAGCAGGTGGCTCGGGAGGCCGGGAGGTTTCAGGAGCCGTTTATGTGTGTTTTACCAAGAGCCTGTGAGCTGGTTCTATACTGCAGACAAATCTGAGGCACAAACCGCAATGTGAGAGCTATGTTTTGCAGAGATGATTTCCCCATGTACGCCGCGAGACCATGCGGCTTCCCGAACGGGAACGTGGCTTGGTCGCGGGGAAGCTTATAAAGAGCTTAATCAGCTAAATGACTGATTGTGATGGCCTTAACCACGACAATTTGACTCTACTTTGGCTGATGCGCGATGAACAACAGCTGCGCTGAGATGGTATCCAGATACAAGTTGGCGGAGACACATGGCTGGTTTGAATTGCATGGCCGGTAATTCCTCCATATTCCGCCTATGGTCTCAGCTGGACCTTCATGATCTGCCAAAGATCCAAGGCCCAATACCCACGCCACACTGCCCTCACGTCCTGTGCAGGTTCACTTCTTCCTAAAATTATGTACCCACTGCTCGTCGGGTGGCTCGAGAGTGATTGATAGACTGTACACATGAGACAGTGAATGGCAGCGGTGAATGGGCAGATTAAAGCAACAGGTTTGTTTGCGATTGCTATCGCTGAAGACCGCAAATTTCATGACGATAGTTAAGAGAAGTGCACAAACTGCCAGCGTTTCTGTTTATCATGGCGATGGACAACAGGTTAAAACCTTCACGCTTTTCCTGGTGCCCTGATAGCACGTAGAGCTTTCCCAGCCGCCACAAAACATGAAGCTGCAAACACGAAACATTCCTGACCCTGAGCTCTGCAAGCTTGACTGCCGTACTCTAAAAGCCACAAACCTGGAAAGACACCGCCCCAGAACCTAAACTTCCAAAACGAACCTCATACATGTCCCTCAGGGGCCGACTGAAGTTTAAAGCTCTAAGCTGTAAGTTTTCTCCATGGCGACCTTCGAAGCGCAGCGCCGAGCTAGACTGGATCATCTGAAGGTTGCCAAAGAGGAGGTGCTGCTAATCTTCAGTTCAGAATCGCATCATAAAAGATCGTTCCTGATCTTGGGGAGTCAGGCTTATGGTTCAGGAGGTGAGCGCAAGGACACAGGAGTTCCTCTGATGGTGGGAGCCTGGGCAATTCACATAATTAGTGGCGTCGACCTTTTCTTCTGCATCCAAGAGTTTCAATTTAGTTAGGACGGCTTGGTAGGTTTGATGGAAACAGAATGCCATCCCAAGTCTTGATCTCCGCTGAGACACTTACTCTGGTCCTTGTTCTCGTCTTGCTTCCAGTGTCAACCTGAGACCAAAGACTGGAGCTGTCAGCAAATATCAAAGTCTGATAGGCTTCCTACAAACCTAGAAGCACTCAAACGTGCAGTTGAGGTTAAAGTCCATGTGGGAGCCGCAAAAGCGGGCCCCTGATGACTGCCTGCGAGTGGCAGTGTGCAATGTGCTCATTTGGTCAAGGAATTTGTACTGTTTGATTTCCGTTTGTGGCCTGACATTGAGGTTCTGCAGTTTTGGACTTGAGATGTCACGTTCTGGCTTTTGGAAGTGATGCATTTGCGATGTTCTGTTATGTCCTAGAAGGATGAAAGAGAAATTTTCATGCCAAGCCAGACTTGACCAGTTTTACCAGCTGAAGGCTTGATTCGACTCGAAAGTCCAGGGGGTCTCGGACACCAAACTGACTCAAGTGCAGTGGCCTTGTAGTCATACATCCTAGAAGGCCGATAGAAGGCTGTGCATGCAACTCTCAGATACTTTCTTTTCCGCTCACCATTCCAGCAGGAGAGTCGTGATAATGTGGAGGGAACGGCGAGGGTGTTACTGTACTTACACAGGTGAGCTGAAAGACCAATTGCCCATGAAAAGATGCTTCAGGAGATGTATGAACTGTAAGGGCTCATTCAAAGAGGAAAGTGTCAGCTTTGTAAGTCGTCCTTGTGTGACCATGATCTGTCGGAGGAGAGATTCAGAAGGCAGCTGGTTTCTTCACTTCATGGGGTTAAGGGGCACGTGAAATCGCCTGGCACCCAAGGTACAATATTCTTGCAGACTCGATGCCCCTGGGCTGTTGTTGCTGTGGAACTGGTTTCCTTTTTATGTGTGTGTCCATGCGTTTGTTTCAGAAGGGTATGCGTGCACATCTCAAAGCAAGGTTCCGATGTGCAGCAAGCCAAGTAGCCTTTTGATTTGCAGCTTGCTTCCACAAATTTGGTAAGCTGTCCCTTGGAACTACAAGGAGCATTCATCCACGAATCTCGATACACTAAGCCAGAGCTGAAACTGTGCACTCCAATCTCCAAGCCCATGACATGAGACTTTTCGACTTTGGCTTGTCATTCTGAGGTCTGACGACGGTTTCTTGGTGCGACCGATACTAGCAGACTGGCCTGCTGGCAGAGACTTGGCAGACAAGGTGCGATAATTGCGATAACTTTCCAGTCGTGCGCGCATGGTCGGGAATGTCGGGATCCAGGTCGAGGACTGCAGAAAAGCAGCCAGAGTTCATCAGGGCGATTCCTGACAGGATTGTTCAAGGTCGTTTCCACGCCCTCAACTACAGGCCCATGTAGCAAGGAGCCAAAAGCCTTACACCTAAAACTTACACATGATGCAAGAAACAAAGAATACTCCACGGCCTTTGCTGCACGGGTCTGCACGGGCCCACAGGTGTCAGCTTTGAGGGCTAGTCAGCTTTTAGTGCGCGGTCACCGTTTCAAATTGGACAACAGCAAGCTTGCGCGGGGGGGGGGGGTTCAGAAACAGACGATCACTGAAAGGAATGCTGGGATTGCTGGGCTCAACCCGATAGCTGAGTAGTTAGTTAGACAACCAGACTGCTGACGCGCGTGGCTTGCCTTTCCAACTCTGCGCGCTGAAGCACGTAGAAGTAGAAGGAAGTTGTCCCCAGCCATCTGCAAATCGACATGTGGACCCCCGGCCCTAAACTCCGTAAGGTTTGAGCATACCGAGGAGATTCAGTCCCCACCAAAGATGGGAAGCCCGTCCACTTCCGCGATTTGCTGTCTGACATGCTGGGTGCCAAAGGCAATGTCGAGGCTGGAAGTTGAAGTCCAGACTCCAAACTGTACTAGTTGAAGCTCTTAGCTGACTCACCATAGGTGTATTCTCCTGGCTGAGTTTGCGGCACTGTGGGGCACTATCTCAACTTCTAATGTGTGAGGGCTTGGGCAGATTCTGCACATTGTTTGAGGGTTGGCCTTCGATGTGGAATCAAGTCATTATGTGCCAAGACCTCCGCCAGCTCGATGTGCTCTGGTGCTCTCAAGTGAATGCGCGCTCCCTGCACATGGTGTTTGAAGATCTCGACAGTCACTGGTAGGTGGGTCATCTCTACGCCTTCAAGCCGTCATTGCGGTTTTTCCTTTCGAAGCATGCAGGGTTCAAGCTTAGCGGGAGGGATCCAGTCACGAGAGCATTGCGCAGGCGCTGAAGCAATGCCAGACGAAGTACAACCTGCGGGAGTCGCAGGCGCGCACTCAGAAAGTATCATTGCTTAATTGCTGTTGCGAGTTGCCTTCTGGGGTTCTTCATGCTATCTTACATAGACTGGCAAGTGAACTCACCAGGTGGTATCGATTAGGAGGCCTACTAGGCTTTGTGCAGGAATGTCCCATCCGCGTAGGGTTAGGTTGTCTAGCAGTCTTGTTGAGACTGGCTTGCGTACCTGCTTGTATAACCTGGCAACGCCTAGCCTGAGCCACAGCAGTTGTTGCATCTTTCAAGACTAATTGGGCATCTTGCTTACACTCACACCTGACTACATAATTGTGTCATTGCGAGCTTCTTGCAGAAAGGGTGACCTACATTTACTCAATTTCCAAGGTCTGTGGTAATTGCCACATATTGCCACCTCTTGTGTTCAGGTTTGCCCGCATGCCTCACTCATCCGCAGCACGGGTAATCAGCCGTTCCGTCTTGGTTTGCCTTGTCAGCGATAGTACTACAATTACTCAAACCGTATTGGCAAGACAGCCCTCAAAATGGTCCAGCCCCTTATACAGTAGACTGGCAGCACGAGTGCTTCACTTCTTCGCTTGTTGTGATATCATTTGTCGTCTTGTTGTTTCACCTAATCCTAAGTCTCACGCCTTTGCGACGGCTTGCGACAGGTGACTCCCTCAAACAACAGCCTCAAACAAAGCCCACAACCTGAGCAAGTTGTGCAAGGATACCTAACCCCTAAATGGATTGACGAAGGCTGAAGGTTTGCCCAATGCCTACGCACACAGTGCAAGTTTGGACGTTACCTCCCTTGAATTTAATCGATGTACTCACTTTGGCTTTATATCTTTATGTGATGCGATGAGCACTGTGAGGTGTCGCCTCCCTGTACCCCAAACCCACCAGTTACCAACACGAGGAAAACACGCATGCAATGGTCGATTGGGAGGCGGGCCAGCATGGTGCAAAACGATCCCAAGCCTTGACTCCGTCAAACCCCTTCTCAAGTGTACATCCTGGTGTGAATTTAATTCGTGGTTAGGCCAGGAGTAGGCTTCCGCTTCAAGCACCAGGGTCAAGGCCCTTCCTTTTGGAGGGACGGCATCCTGCTAACTACGTTCGGGGGCAGCTTGCTGCAAGATGTGTTTGTTCTTGGTGCAGTGGATGCCCATACATTGCCGAGGATTATGTCTGCTGTCCTGCCTAAGCACAAGATGCAAGAAAGCATTCGTTTCCACAGACCTGGTGTTGAAGCGCCACATGCTCACATAATCTGCTGTCATCCCCTTAATCACGCCCCTCAGGCCACATGCAGGTGCAAGTCTTTTGCGTTGATTATATTCGCAAGCCTGCGGCAATACAAGTAATTTTTGGATACGCTGTAATAAACCACCGGCTCCCAACCGTGCGTGTCATGACCCCCTGATATATGACCATTCCAAATCTACAGTAAAGCCACGGTTCGTTTCG
>CAJNIZ010043637.1:52436-91138 GCA_905231905.1 Symbiodinium pilosum | reverse complement strand
CTTGTTGTTCGTGTGTTCAACTGAAACCAATACATTTCAATCCCGTTTCCCAGCTAATTAACCAAGCCCGCCCCAAACCCGCCCCCTTGAGACCTTGAATGGCGAGCACCCTTACCCCCTCAAGCTTGCAATCTAGATTTCAAAAATCTCCTCAGCCTCAGATCCCGACGCTGCACAGCAAAGGCAGCCTATCGAGCAAGGGCAAGGGCTTCAGCAGCCTGTGACCACGAACAAGGTGAGAGGTCCTCAATCCGCTCAAGCAAAGCTGCCTGACCAAATTTTAGAAGGCATCCACCACTAAGTACGAAGCGATGGAAAGCGTTAATGCACTCTTTCGTTTTTCAACGGGTCGACATCATTGTGCCCAGCCCATAGACCTCACTCGAAGATAGCCAGGCCTGCTTGTTAGTTGAGATTTTAGGTTGCATTATAATGCAGGGTTAAATGAAGCGTACGGTGTCTGGTATTGGGGTTTAGGAGCTGTACTTGCAGCAGGAACGTCCAGCATTTTTGATAGAGCTAGTTACTAGTTGGTTTGAAAGCTTAAGCTTCTTGATTTTGCTCAGGGGTGCTCCCTACAAGGAGGAGTGACTTGTGAACATGTATCTGGCTTCTGGGTTGGTGCTCAATGTTACTTGTAGGGTTTAAGGTGAGATGACTTAAGGGATAGCAAAGTGAAGTTAAGCCTGGGATGTGGGGAAGACGTTGAAGCCGGAGATGGAGTTCCGATTTTTTCAAGGTGTTGCAAAAGGGCTTTGTATCCGCATGCTCAGGAAAATCGGGAGTCACGCCTACGCCCTCATCGACCACATCTTCTACAACCCTGGAAAGCTCATGCATCAGGAGCACGTGTCCTGCTTGCATGCAGCATCTTGAAGCTTATGAAACCTCAAACGCCTCAGAGGCCGCACTCTGGTGTTAAGGTACTCATATGATTAATGGAGGGTAGCAGGTCCTGGCCGATAAATCCCGTACTCTACCAGGTTTGTCTGTCAAGGGGAGACCTGATTATAATTTGTCGGCACACTGCTTTTGTTCTCTTCTGCTTTCTGTTTGCCAATACAGTTGGCTTGTGCACCTTGTGATGTTGTAGTCCTCGCGGACCCCTTTCGGATTACAGGGGTTCAGGTTTTAAGGTGTTTCGGGTGTTGGCAAGGACGTCGGACAGCCCAGCTGCAAGAAAGAGCTTCGTGTTTTTGGACTGGGTTTGAGAGATTTACGGCTTCAGATTGTAGGATTCTAGGTGGTTAAGGTCATGGGGTTTCAGGCTTTAGCTGGCTTGGTGGTGCAGAGCTGCTGGCTGTTTAGGGATGGATGCACTGTCTGCGGTATTTCCTGCTTAAGAAGGGTTTTGGGATTTTTGGGTGGCCTCAGTACTAGGCATTGCTTGTTTTGTGTGTTCTCGGTCAAGGGCCCAGGCAGCTAGGGTTCGCGTGTCTGAAGATTTCGGCTGTCTAGAGTTTCAGCATTGGGGTGTTGGGGCGTGAGGTTGCGTGCTTTTGCTTTTTGACTTTACTTGGTTTGGCTGACCTGTAGAGGGTCAAGAGGATCCAGGTCCGAGGACCAGTAGGGTTTGTGACGGTCATCATGCTTCTCCTGTAGCTGTTCTTGTCATTCTTTGTATGGGCATGGCATGACTGTCATGAGGTCTATTGCCGCAACTGTTCATCTTGCTTCCGCATTCTGATTTTGATCTTCCGTCTTGTCATCATTCCCTGTTACGCATCGCTTGTCGCACACATCAAGATCGGTGTCACGCTCCGACGAGACCACTCACCTCAGCAGGGTGCTGCAGGCAGCCAGCTTGCTGAGCCGCTGCATGTCTGCCTCTGTCAGCATGAGCTCCAAGCCATGAAACCTGGACCTCCCCTAGTTCTTGCCCGTATCATAAGCCTGAGAGCTCGGCGTTGTGACGCCAGGCTACAGACCAGGCACACTGTTGAAGACAGCGCACTGACTGAAAACTCAAGGTGTACCAGCCAGTGCAGTTCAAGAATGCTGAAGAGGCTTTGCAGGAAGTCCTTCCCTCGCTGAATCGCGGACTGTTTGGAAAGCTTTCTTTCATGGTTGAATGCTTTAGGGTCAGGCTGCTGCCTAAGAACACCCCATGGGAACATGCAATTCTGTTTTGTTTGTCACTGTTTGTTCCAAGAGCAAAGACGCGACCGAATTCCACAACTACAAGCCAGAAAGCAGAACCAGGAAAGATCCTTCGGACCATTACCCGGTCATCGTTGACATGAGCTGGCAGCAGAATGGTTCATGACTGGGTCAGCGGGAAGGGATTTCTGGGAGGCCCAAGGCTTCAGGCCAAGGATTGGGCTTTGCCAGTCATTCCCGCTCGACAAGCTCACGCCCAAGTTGCGCCGTAGTCCGCCGTAGCTGTGTTGTCTGCAAAATCGTTTCACCGGAGCATGGCCCCGCCCTGCAAGAGGCTGCAAATACCTACTTTTCAAAGCTGATCGCTAGCATGCCCTCATTGCTTAGTTGGTGGCTGAATCTTCATTGTTGAAGGGCCTGTGACACTCTCCCAGTTGCTGCAGAAGATGTATTGTAGTGCCTATACTGCACATCCAATCCTGGCTCGGCAAGGACCTTCATCCCAAAGAAAATCGAGAACACGGTGCTGGTAGGTCGTTAACGACTTGAACAGATGGGGCAAAGTAGATGTGCGTTGTTATGTTGATATGGCCGTTCATCTGGTCTCTAGCAGCCTCTTCTAGCAGAACGTGGCGCCTGTTAACATCTGTTCGAACGTAGGACAAGGCAAAAAGGGTCGTCTGCGCCCATGCAAGTGAGCAAGTACAAGCACGAATGCCCGGAGCCCAAATCCGAAGCACTCAGGCTTCTAAACCTCCTCTATCTCCGAAGCTGGAAGACGTACATTGCCTAAGCCTGGCCGTCCGCGACAGGCCCGGTCCAAGCTGTGCGGGCATAATGTTTTCATGATCCATGAAGCATTCCTCGAAAATGGCTGCTGCAAACAAGTTTTTCAACATCATGCCCGTCATTATGTCATTTGATCGCTTTGCATCATCTGGATGTCAAGTTGGCATTTATTGAGGGGCTACAACTCGTGCTTGCCCCTGGCTCACACTTTTTCAGCACACCATCAGCCCCAATTCCAACTAGCATTCCATCTCTGCCGTAGAGCGCCGACCAAGCAAGATGCAGCATGGCAGACTCGAGGTCTGGCGGTTGCCTTGCGTATGTTGTGCTGGGAGGGCGTAAAGGGACACTCACGGAGAGAACCCTCTGCCTTCGAGCTTTGCGGATAACTGATTACGGTGTTGGCCTTGGCTTATGCCTCTTCACAAAGTTCTAACAGGACTGCCGATGTAAATTGTAAATTTGGAGTACAGTGTTCGGTTTGTAAAGTATTTTGGCGAGGCACGTCCACAAGCAGAATTTAGTTTTTGATTAAATCTTTTGCGGCTTGATTATCAGAAGTGCTGTGAATCCCATCCTCATTCTAGATTACGTGCAAGCAAGAAGGTCGTGCTGCCCAGGAGACTTCCCCAAAAGTCAGTTTAGTCCCACATCGTACTAAGGGAGATTTGGCCCGAAAGGGTCGGCAGAACTAGCACAAAGTCATGAGTTGCTACCCCTGGTAACTGGTAACCTTGATCTTTGCAGCAACAGTTGCAGGTCGTCCAGGCATCACATCACGGAAAGGGCAGGTGGCTAGAAGTTTGGGATCGTAGGTCCTAAGCCTGAGACCTGCTTCAAGATCCAACATGACCATACTTTGTCAAAACTTAGGATGTGAAAGCTGACCTTTGCAGGCTGACCGCTGATGTGGAGAGAGGTGACGGGGATTCTTACGAGGCCTTCATTCCGCAGTGTGCACCTCTAAATTCATGGAACTTAGAATAAAACCCAAAACTGCCAAGCATATTTCGGGCGCAGCCGAATAATTCTACAGGATCAGAAGGCATCCAGTAGGGAGCCCTGCTGTCCTCAACAGGTATAGTCAGCACATCCCTATGTCAGGCACTGCTGTTTTCTGAGAACATGTTGCCTGGTGTTTCGCGCCAAAGCTCAGCTGTTTGTCGAACACATCTCAAGTCACTTTATATGGTGCAGCCTCCCAACAGTCCGAAGCAGATGCTTTTGCCCGCCAACGGCTAGCATACATGAGGTGTCATATTGTGTTCAGGGAGAACAGGATTCAAATCAACACTTGAGGGCCAGCAGTTCAAGGCATGTGCTGTAAATACAATCGATTTTTTCCGTTTGTCTTCTGCCACGCCGCCAAACAATCCCGAAAATTCAAAACCAGCTGCAGCGAACAACCCCTGAACCCCCTTGCCATGCCTGCATTGCGATGGGCATGTTGAAGCCCTTGCATTCTACATCTCAACGTTCGATTGCAGAGTTTGCCGAGCCTAAATCCTGTAAAGCCCCCAGCAGAGGCAGGCTCACCCAGTGCTGCTTCATCAAAGCCGGAAGCCTAATTCCGAGTCTTGGGGTTTTCAGGTCTTGACATCATGTTCCCGATTTGGGTGGATCTTAACTAAGTCATTAATTGACTAAGCATGTTTCTTCGAGACTGCTGCTTGGGCAGTGTTGAGACGATCCCCATCTACAGCTGAGGCTCCGGGTTCTTTGTACGAGCCAGTCATGAGCCCATATTGTTGCAGCCAACGCAGCAAAGGAGTTCCCTCATCTTCCTTCCTTTGCTTTCTGAGGCTAGCTTCACATTCCTCTTCGATGTGTACCTTTTGCGAGTAGACTTGATCTTGCGAAGTCATGCCGAGTTTAGGGGTTCTGGCTTCAAACCGCGCGGCGAAGTTCGGCACGTGATGGCCAGACCTGGCCAAAGAGTCATCGTAATTTGAGGCAGCACCACGGGGCTTTGCACGTACGAAGCTTCAACAATGTAAATGCCCCGTGATGCGTTTCGCAGGACCCAATAGCGACTGCGCATTTTGATGGTGATGTCTACGAGAGATTCGTCCTCTCAAATGGCACGCTTAATGATCGGCGCCTGCTTTACATGATCCTCAGCAACCGCCCCTTCTATGCAAGAATTCTCCAACTCTGAGCCAAGAACCCCCAGCCCAAGCGGCGCAAGTATCAACACCTCACCTGAAATCCCGCACTTGTACTTCTTTTCAGTATCTTTTCTCTGGAGAATGGGACGCTTCCATGCTCACGCTATAAGCCCCACATCCTGAAAGATGCACACAGGGGAAATCTGACGCGTGGCGGGCCTGCGTCAGCCAGGCAACCCTCAGCGAGGCTCTCAGGAGGGAGTCGGTATGAGTCGGTTGTGTTTCATCATAGGTTGGAGATGTTAAAGCCAACACCCGGGATCGTTTCTCCAAACCTCTACGCTTTCAGACTCTGCTGTCAACAAGCGAGCTGCGAAGGCGAAGAATTCTTGAAGCGGACGGGACGGATTATGGGGCTTTGAAATGCTTGAGAGCGGCCAGTCGTTTGGGGATTGAGGCCCTTCAGAGGGTTTTCGGATTGGGCACCGCAACATTGACGCTTATCTGACATCAGCTCACCATCAGCAGTTCTTGAAGAGTGGACCGAAGATGCAGGCCTACTCAGATCTGCATTTATTCGTCATTCGCCTTCAGGCATGCTCAACAAACACAATCAGGTATTGGGAAAATGAAGTGCAATCGACCAAAGTTTGCTCTATGAAAGTTCGACCCAACGATTGAGAGGGGAAACTGAAGTGCAATCGACCTAAGCTTGCTCTAATTATGAAAGTTCGATCCAACGATTGAGAGCTAGGCCCGCTGAGAATCGGCTTCGCAGCAGGATATGACAATCGGGGATTGCCAGCTCTTGACCTTCAAGATGCTAGGAATAAGCTTTGAGCTGATTCACTTGAGACTTCAAACTACCCTATTTTTCAGGTGCGAGAGGTCAAAAGCGGCAAATGCTTCCTCTCAAGCCGCGCAGCCTATGATTTGAGCATATCGTCTCACGCGACGTAGTGCTCACAAAGAAGCAAGCAGGCTAATGAACTTCCTTGAAGAGTTCTATGTCATACCCTGGGACTGTCAGCTCCAAGGAGCTCACAGCCTGAACCCTGAGGTAACGAAGGTGAAGAAAAAAGCCAACGAGGCCGGGACAAACCATGACATAGATACGCGTGGAGTGGGTCTTACGTCCATGGCTTGGTTGGCAGGGTTTGGGGTAGCATGAGTTATTGAGCACTGTTGGTGCTACCCGCGCGGCAGGGTAGCGGGTAGCATGTGCAGGCCTCCGGGAGGATAGCCTCTGAAGCGAGGAAGTAGCCTTCGTGTGGAACCCCAACCGAGACTGAAGCGAAAGCAGGGCACTTCGAGAAGTAACAGCACACCTGGAGGAAAGAATCGCCTTCCCGCAAGAAATCCAGTAGTTTTGAAGTCTTACGCCGAACGCTGTGATGTACAATGTTTAGAGTTCTGCAGCTACGTGATATACATGGAGCGCGAGTTCTTGTGGAAGAGGACCAACGACGGCCGGCACAAAACGTAAGACACCCAGGGGAGAAGTAGATATCATGCTTGGATGAGCATGGAGGCAATTGCCGTCTCTCCCCAAAAGCTACTTTCCACAGTGCAACAATCCGACACAAACATGGACTAAGTCACACGTAGGCGCCCGGTCTGATTGAGAATTCAGAGATGATAGCAAGAAACCTATTGGGCTCAATCCAAGTTTTTCCATAGCCCCAAGCGTTACACCACAGCCCACTGTTCGATGCCCTTTTGCTTGCAGCGGGCGCATGTCCAATAGCCTCAGCAAATTCAAATTAAATTTTGCAATTTGGCTCTTCAGAAAGGGTTCGGACATGGGCCTCAAATTATGCTCAGTTTGCTTATACAGCTGAAGGAGGGGTACAAGAACCTTCACCTATTGGGTAGGATGTTCGCGGCAAGCTGCCAGCAGCACCGAAAGCACGGGCACTCAGAAGATGCAGGATTCACGGTGGGCAGCTGTTGGTTTCGTTTCCGGGGCTCAGTTTTGAGCGCTCTGCCCGTTTTGGTTTCGAGGAATTTCGAATTCCAGGCTTGAGAACATGGAAAGCAGGCCTCACTTTAGACGTGTCAACTTCCGATTTAGGAATTGTTTGGCGGCTTCCAGCTACAGGCGTACAACAGCCATACAGGGTAAGTATGATATCAGCAAACTATCTTGAAGACCAGTGCAGCTCCTGGTCATCGACATGGCCTGAGCTCCGGCTTGGGCAGTTTAGATTTACATCTTTCAATCCTGTCAACGCACCACGCAACCTCGACGTCATCGTGTGCCAAGGCCAGATATAGACCTGACGCCAAGTTAAAGGAGGCCATGGAAATGATCCAGGACAGCTTCTTTTCTCACTTGATGCAGTACCCGGGGTTGACAATTTGGCTTGGAACCAAGCCGAAGGTCCAAGTCACAAGATGTATGTCCTGTCAGGTTACGGAGGGATGTTTCAACTCCGCCCATCGACAGCTTGGGTTTCACTCGCAAGTTTTTTTCTTAAGGTGCATGTCAGGGGCTAGCCCTATCCTGGTCTGGAGCTTCCTGGGCAAATGGCTTTCTGGATCCCTTTCCACTTTTCATTGTGGCCAGGAAGCTGAGTTTGCAGCTAGTTCTCCAAGCCAGTCTCCAGGGCCACGACATGATTGTCCATGAACATTTAGAACTGGAGGAGTCCGATGAAGGCAGAGTGGGTACATCCTCAGTCCACAGCTCAGGCTGCTATTCTCAACAGCCTCACCACACAAAGTAAAGTGGAAAGCCCGAAGCGCAAGTCGTTATTATCGTGCGGCTTGATGCTCGTTGCCCAAGAGGGCTAGGAGGCCGACACAATGTTCCTAGAAACTTCGAGAGGGGACAAAGTTACTGCGTACCAGGTAGGGTTCCCGTAGCACAAACCCTCCCGAAAGTCCAACACGCAAAGAAGTTTTGACCCCTTCCCAATTTGGCTTGCAGGAGCTCCAAAGCAGAGTTGACGCCCAAGACAAGGCCGCTACCTGTCTTCAGGTGAAATCTCGACTGACCAAGTTCGTTTGTGAGGCAGATAGATGCGATATTGGTGTTTTCGCACTCCGGGTAGGTTAGGTACTTTTGATGCCACTTATGTAAGCTAGGTAGCTAGTTCCAGGTCTGCACTGTCCATGCTTTCATGTTTGAACGCTTTACGTCGCTTTTCAAGTCGCCAGTGCGAAAACGTTTGACTTGGCGGTAGTTTTCTTGCCTCGCAGTCCTGATTCCTGTAACAGGTTATCAGCCGTAGTTAGCTATGGCTCTTGCTCTACCGAATGCTGCGGTTGTCCCCCCTCACAATATCCCTGTTCCATCGGGCCCCTCTTTGGCAAGTACACCCGGTGTAGACATGCATGGACCTATGACCGAAGAACAGGCGATGTACGTCGATGCAAGGTCGTTGACCCTCATGCAGCAAAATGTCGAAATCTCCCACGCAGGTGAGGTACATGCTGCGGCTCATGCTGTGAGACTTGCGGCAGAACTTCGCTTTAAGAGTATGAGGATTCTGCACGTCTTGAAGTACAGAGCGATAGCGTTAGTGCCTTCGTGCCCCCGTGCCTGTACAGCTGGCGTTTTTTTACCTTTCTTCGAGAGGGTTTTTCCCCGTTTTCGCGCGCCAATGGGCTGCTGCGGTTCTCAGTTGTTTGTATAGCTCACAAGCAGACTTTCTTTCGCTGAACTATCAGACTGCCTTTAGTCTGAGTGCAGGACTCTACTGCACGCACAGTGTGTTCACAAGTATATGAGTACAGAGCGAAATGCAAGGACTCAGACAGTTCGTGGATCAAGATCACCATGCAAAGATTGCGGTGTTGGAGGGCAAGTTTGCTAACTTTGCGGATGAGAGAAATCTGAGCTGAGAGCAACACGGGAAGCACGCGAGTTGAAGAGACAAGAAACTTTGTTGACAGAGCAGCATACGGAACACCATATTTCTCGTCTTGTTCAAATGTCCGAGAAGGCAGATAGGAAAGACGAGGAAATGACTGACATGAGGAAGGCATTTGACACGAACCGTTCCGAAACCATCTCCTTGTCCCGAAAGTTCAAGGAAAAGTTTGAAGTCCAAGAGGCCGAACACAAAAACATACTTACTAGAAAGCAGATAAAGTTCGATTTGTTGATTCACAACTTTCAGAACAAAATGCAGGGCTGCACAGGCACCCTGGTATACCCTGGTGAGGCTGTGCGATTTTCAGGTCAAGGGCAAAATGCCATTGCGCCAGAGGATAGCTTTCCGCAAGGAACAGCCCACACTAAGGACTCAAGGTCCGCCAGTCTGCGCACTGTCCGCGCCGACATTACCGAGGAGATGAAAGACTTGTTGGGAACTCAACCCTTTATGAGGAACGTGCTGCTTCGAGTAAGGACGTCCCCGTAGCAGCCGTAGCAGTCGTATAGAAGCCATCATCCGAAAGTCTTCTTGTGAAAGCCTTGCAGTCCATGTTGAACAAGGGCGTTGAAGACGGCAAGCCCACAGCGAAAGAGGCAAAAACGATCAAGTTGCTAGACTACCCCAGTCTGGAGTGTTACAGATCGTGGAGGATTGCCGCTTGCGAGGCGATTCGTGCAGCTGCTGATAGGCCCGATGAGGCCTTCGCGTGGGTTCAGGCGGCGTATGCCAAGGATCAGACGTTGCAAGGGCTTAGTGATCCAGGGCAATTCCTCACCTTGGACACGAAACTCCTGGCCACCATCAGGAAGCTGGTGAAGGGCGATCTGGCCCGCCAGATTGTCAACTACAAGGAGTCCGAAGCTGCTCAGTCAATGGCCGCAAGAGGCAGGCAGGCGCTCTACATTTTTGAGCAGTCCGTTAAAACAAACCAAGAGCTTGGGGCCTCTATTCGGTCGAAGATTTGCTCAAAATAAACCACGATCTTAGCACGTTCATTCACACTTGAGAATCTGTCATCGCAGGGATTTCACATGTCCCCGAAGAGCATACGCTAAGGGACATCCTGCTGAGGCAGGTTCGGGGTTCCCATAGGCTCAAGTGTGGCTTGGGGACCTAAGACCGTGCTAAGGAAGGTACTGAGGTCCGACTAGAGAAAGGGTTAGGAAGAGCAGGGACAAGATAGTGAAGGCCCGTGGTGCCAAGTACGGAGCCCCCGCGCCTGAAGATGGTAAGGGGAAAGGCAAAGGTGGAAGGAAAGGAAGAGAGCCTTCCAGGATCCGAGAAAGTAGTCAAGTCTCTAAAAGATTCTGTTTTACGTGGGTCAAGACTGGCAAGTGCGAGAAAGGTGCCGATTGCAAGTACTAGTACAAGCGGGAGAAGCCCAGGAGCAGTAGCTCAAACCGAGGTAGAGCAAACTCCCCAAAAGACCTCTCCAAGGTTCCGTGCAAGTTCCACAAGATTGGGTGCTGTACTTCCGGTGCTAATCTTTTTAAAATGCCTGATGCTTCCCCAGTTCCTGAGGGTTACACACCTGGGATGGTGCTCGTTTGGTTCGTAAAAAGCGGGGTTCTGCTGGACCTCTTGACACCCCGTCCTCTGCTTGGATGGCTATGTCCCAGAAGGACAGGGCTGCTGACGTCGAAAGATATCGCCTTGAACTTGAGGCGGAAAGGGAGGCTAAGGCTAAGTTTTCAGGAGCTAAAGAAAGCAACGCCGGCAATGCCAGTTGTTCACCCGATCAAACGAACCCTCCGCTGCCAAGGCCGCGCTTGACAAAGAGTGGCAGAAACTAGTGGACAAGGGATGTTGGATCGAAAAGCAAACACGATTAAGTTGCCTCAGAGGCCCATAAGAGGTAGTTGAAGGTTCACTTCGGAAGGGTCTTTGAAATCTGCGCTTTGAAGGGGTCCGAACTCAAAGAAGGAGACCCCAGTCGTAAGAAAAAAGGCAGATCTGAGTTCCAGGGCAAGAAGGTGTTGGATGAAAACTCTGATCACGCTTTGTTTGCAGAGTTAGGAAGCAGTCCGGCCTCCATGGAAGCTGGTAAGATCATCGATGCTTACGGTGCTCAGCCTGGCTTTATCAAACAACAAGCTGATGCAAGGCAGGCTTACGCTAGGCCCTCTTGAACGGTACGGAGACATGGTTAAGGCTACCAAGGAATCGATGGCCTGGTCCGGGATGAAAGATCCCGTTGCGCCATTGCGCCTAGCCTTCTACAGACATCCCGACTCAGGAGGCATCTGGGATCAGCGCTGTTCGAAGGAACTCGCCAAAGCTGGCTTTGTCGCTGTTCTCCCGGATTTGCTTCATCATCCTAAGCTTGACCTCTTGTTAGTTATCTATCGACCTCTTGTTAGTATCTATGTAGACGACTTCAAGATGGCTGGCCCAGAAAAGAATATGGCAAAGGCTGGGAGTTGGTCGGGAGCTTGATTGACATGGATCCTGCGGAGGTTTTAGGGAGTTATTTTGGTTGCGTGCGTCACGAGTTATAAGGCTGCAGCTGCTCCAGTTCGACGTGAGGATTATTGGGATATCGATCCTGAGAACATGTTGGCTGTGAAGCATCATTGCTATCCTCGTAGGCGTTTGCGCGTTCCTACAGAACATGACCTTTCCAGGTTCCCTGCGATGACTTCCTCTAGATTTTAGGGGGGGAAAGGGAGAAACGATTGTTCAGGATGACTTCAGTGAAAGTCGCTCCCCATCCATCTCAGATTGGTGGACTGGGGCAACCTACTTTGACCTCGAAGGCCGCGACCCTGCTGAGCTTAAAGTTGCTGTGGCAGCTGCCCGCAGGGGCAAGCCTCTCAGGGACAAAGGCCAGGCATAGGAGGCCAAGGGCAATCACTTCGTAACCATTGGGGACGACCAGAAGGATAAGTCGGATAAGAGGGTAGGCTGCGTGACAAAGCCCGTCAACCAGGTATCTAAGGATAGTCTAAAACCTGTCGCAACACCTTTCCATGATCAGCGCACTGCTAGATCTCATGAGGAAAATGAGAAGGTCGGGCGGTTGCAACCTATTGCGAGCAAGGTCCTCATGAAGATCTTATTCGCAGCGCGCGTGGCTAGGTGGGATTTGTTGACTTAAGGCTGCCCAATCTATGGCTCCTAAGATAGCGAAATGGAGCGCTGACTGCGACATTGGGTTACATCGCTTGGTGGCCTATATCAGTTGCGCCTTGCGCGTTACCACGAGTGGATTCATTGGAGATGCAATCAATGATTGTCAGTTGTGGCTATTCTGCGATGGTGACTTTGCTGGTGAGGTCGATGCCAAATCTACCAAACACGTATTACCCTCTCAATGCCTTCAGCCAGAAGCAGACCACCGTTACCAAATCAGCTCTACAGAATCTGAAGTTAGCTGCAAACCAGGGAATTCGCGCCCAAGGTCTTCCATCACTGAGCCTCTGATTCGTCCTCTGGATGGGAGGAGCCGCCCGCGAGGCCGTGGCTTAAGCTGCAATCAGACCTGGTACAGCTGTTGCGCGCATTGACCCGGAGCTTGATGAAATCCGCTACGGAGGTAAAGCTTCAGACGGTAGAAGTGTTGCTGACATCAATGGTCTTCATGTTTCCTTTCCCGACAAGTTCAAGGTCAGGGTCCTGGAAGACAATCAGGCGACAATTACGATTCTACTCACGGAAGCGTCCGGAACTATGCGGCGTGCAGAGCGCGCGCAGAAAGTGTCTTTTGCATGGCTGCGCCAGCAGTTTGAGTTTGGACATTTTCACATGCTGAATGCTGACGCTCGAGAGCAAGTGGCAGATAGATTCCCAAAGCCATTCACAGACCGTACAAAGTCGCAACGTGCGCTGAGGCTTATCGCGCGCAGCGACGCCTTCCGCAGCTTCCACACGTGTAAGGTCGCTAGGGGCAACCCTAAGCCAGCAGAGCCAACTGCAACGCCAGCGGCAGAAGCAATTCAAACCTGCGAAAGTATGGCGGCGGCCCTGCTGAAGTCTAAAGGCTACTCCGATGACGCGTTGGAAAAGGTTATTCGGTATGATCTTTGGAGAGGGCAAGTCCACCTTTTTGAGCAGTGCAGAAGTGTGACAAGCGTTCGCGACACATGGCATTTGGCGCGTTGTCTGCCCGTGGGCCATCTTGTGGATCACTAATCGAACAATGTGCTATCCTCAATGTGTCAAGTACATCAATCAATTTCTGGTTCGTCTTCTGCCCAAAGGTATGACATGGAGCACCGACCATTGCGAGCAACAACGCATATGGATGAGCACAACCTGCAAAAGGGTCTACAAACTGTGCATTCTCATTGGGACAAAGCAAAGGAGGCGGTCTGTGTGTTGAGGATGAGCGGGATGATCGAAGTATTACCGCAAAGCAGGGCGAGACGATCAAGGCCAAGTTGCACGACACCTGTCACCTGCCGCAAGCCTATCTGTTTTTCACCCAAATCAAACTAGCTCATGCAGTGCAAGGTTGGTCCGGCGTTAGGCTATCAGTTGCGTATTACACCACACATGCTCCGTGTTTGATTTGAAGCCAGCGGAAATCAAGACCTTGCAGAAGCAGTGTTGCAGGCTGCCAAAATTGCGCAAACCCGCGTGTTGCTTTTGCTTCCCCCCGAATAGCCGCCGGCGTGCACAGACACCGAGTCATTGCTCAGGAGAGGCCAAAACCCAAGTTTTCAGGAAGGAGAGCCGGTTTTTGCGGACCTGTCCTTGGTCTTGTCCCTAAAACCCCAAGGGCTATTACGGCAAAGCTTTCTGTGATCCTGCCAAAGCTGCTTGCAATCAAGAGCCGCTACGGGTTATAAGCCCAGCCCAAGCAGCGTTTTGACGGTGCCGTGATGGCGGCTTCCCAAGTGCCAACGGCAGACACGCGGTTCGAGAACGCCGTCTTGCGCATAGACTGTCGCTGTTCGGTTCTCCCCACCAAACAAGTGCAAGACAAGTTGGCGTTGGAGTGCCTTTACCGAGGCGGATGGGCAGCAGAGAGGCTCCAGCTGGAGAATGAGGATTTCTTCTCGGCTACTCAGAAGCTGACTCAGGGCCTCTCCAACTCGCCGAACCTGGTGGCTCTCTCAGAGTTGAATGATTGGGGCCTGGGTCACCTGGTGAACAAGGTAGCCCTTTGCAAGGAGAAAGCTTTAAATTTTGAGATTGATTCGACAAGGATGCTGTGATATAAAGACCTTGGCCAGGTCGTCCGCGGCGACATCAGTCGTGAAGTTGAGGCCTCCGTCCAGTCAAATGGGTACCCTGTTCATCGCTAATTACTCGATGCGTGTGGGGAAAGACTTTGACTCACGTCGCCCAAGAGTGCCGCAGGGCGGTCGAACAGAGGCGCCGGATCAGCGTGCTACGGCCCGGGACCTCACGGACGCAGAGCTTGAGCTCGCGGACCCTTCCCGACACGGACGTCATTCCTGTTGAGAGAGATGGGGAAAAGGACCTCATTTCCACCGAGGCACATGGGACTCTGGACGAGGCTCTGGACTTAATTGACTTGACGCTCTTCCAGAACATGAGCCGGATGCGGAGCCAGCTAGCTAGCCCCCAGCAAAAGCAGGCCCCGTCCTATCAGCGTGCCGCCGGTGCAGATGATGATGCCTACATCGAGGAGATGTGCGGCATTCTCAATCCCGAGGAGCCCGAGGTCGAGGTGTCCTTGCGCGAGGAGCGCGAGACGTTCCATTTCCGTGGCAGTGACTACGCTCCTCATGACATGCCACGGGAAACCCTTGTCACGCCCAAGAAGCGTGTGTGGCTTCACCATGGAGATCTGCTTTTCTTCGCAGGATTGGTCAGTGGCAACTTCGCCAAGGAGTTGGTCTCTGGGCTAACCTCGAGCAGTGCCTGAAGGTTTTCAACCGAAGCCGTGGTCGATCCTGGGGCGTGCGTCAGTTGGTTCAAATGGTGGCCGAGGATAAGAAGGGCAGGTTCATGCTGCGTGGCATTGACATCATTTGGAAGGAAGCCACCGGACAGCAGGGTGCTCGGGCTGCCAGAGGCCACCACGCCAACATTGCCGCAAGCAGGGACACCGACTTCAGCATCTCTACGTCGTTCTTTTCCCTCTTGCCTGCAGATGATGCAAATGCGGTCCTGGTGGAGGAAGTCGGGCAGCCCGCGATAGCATCTCCGGAATCCTGCAGAATGGTCCCTGGCTTCCAAGGTAGCGGACGAGTTCACTGCTACTTTGCACAGATCCCAGTCAAGAAGCTCCTTGAATTTTTTTGCACCGTCAGCGCTGAGGGTGTCCTCTGTCCGGAGCTCTGCCCACTGCGAGTCTCACAATCATCGACACTCAGAAGGAGTCGTGTTCACTGCCACCGTGGATGATTCTTCTACTCGCCCAAGCTCCTCTACTGCGGCTCCGGCGGCTCCCACTGAGATAGGCACTACATCCCGAAGTCAGGCTGATTTCTACTCCACCACCAAGAGCGATGTGGTTGCCAAGCTGACATTCTTCAACGAGACTGCGGTGGAGCAGATGGCGGACAACACCACGCAGTGCAACATGTGTGGGTTACTATGGCACGCTCATGGATGCTTCCACCTTTGCCGGGTTGGCCCTCGGCAACGGGGCTGGGGCTGCCCGTCGCTTCTCAAGGCGGCGACTCTGGACGCCCTGGTCGATGAGCTCACTGGCATCTTCAATGACAACCTGCAGGCGGCCCGCGCCAAAGCTCCCACACGTGCAAAGCAATCGGCGGCCTCAAAGGTTGCTGCAATAGCCAAAGCGCTGCTCCCGCTGACCGTCCAAGATGGTCTGCTGCTGATTGGCAGCGCTGGAATTATGGCCGGTACCATGGGCGCACCTGGTACTATGTCAATGAGCGGCGCCGCTACAGGGGCCAATAAGCGTAGCATGACGTAGTGAATTGACTTGTTTGCCTTAAATTTCGGCTACCTACTAACTCATCCAAGAGCACAATGATAGCTTGGGCGACCCAACGCCTGTGTCTTTTGAGTGCTCAGTGTGCATCTTAGTGCTGAAACACACGACGAGGGGGTGAGGTTAGCTACTTTTGATGCTACTTTTGTGAGCTAGGTAGCTATGTCCAGGTCTGCACTGTTTATGCTTTCATGTTTGACACACTTTACATCGCCTCTCAAGTCGCTAGTGAGAAAAGTTTTGACTTAGCGGTAGTTTTCTTGTCTCACAGTGCTGACTCCTGTAACAGCAATTGGCATTGCCTAGTGCCATTCTGATTGCAGCAATTTCGACCAGCATGCGAGACCGTAAGTTTTTGTGGTGCCATACTGGAAGTGGCTTCGCCGAAGAACATTGCAAAACCCGACCGGATTATTCGGGTGAACATCTGCCTTGCAAGGGGGAAGTTCCTGCAGACTGGCAGTGTGAGCTTGCTGACCGAATGGTGATATTTGCAAAGAGGGAAACCAGAATTTTTGGAGACATGTTGGAACACCGAAGCATGCAGGCTCGTCATAGCGTTCGCCGATTTAAAGTTCTTACCTGCTTTCATATGTTCTGTTTCTGGTTCTGTGCAGGGTGCACATTGGCATCTGGAACTGAAACACCTCAGCTTATGAAGCCTGAACATTGAACATCCATCACTGCCTCGCACCCCCCGGCCTTGAACCTTGCACTGCGCAGCCCACAAACCCTCTTGATTGGCGCGCAGGAGCTGCAAAAAAAAGCTGAAGCTCAGCACCGTGAGATGCAAAATCTCGAAGGGGAGCTGCAAAGAAAAGCTGAAGCTCAGCACCGTGAGATGCAGATTCTCGAAGGCAAAGTTGAGGCCTTCTCGGGAGTCTTGGTTGGCCAAGTGTAAGTGAGGGAGTGAGAGATGCGAGTTTGCGTTTGAATGCGCTTGCTTGCAAACTGCCAAACCGCCACTTCCACCCCAAAACAACCCTTATCTCCTTGCTGCTGCACAGGCGATGTCTGAGAGATCGGAGGAGGACCTCCTGGGGCAAAAGGTATTTAGGGTCATACAAGGATTGCAATCCCGTGCTTGAGTTGCCTTGCAACTTCCCCGCTGAAGAGCTCGCGTGCTTCGTTGTGCTCAGGGGTCTGCTCCGCTAGGTTGTTTTTCAGAGTATTCAGTATATCAGGCTTTCTGCGCTCAGAGGAAGACGGCAGCATAGTGAAACAGAAGCACTTTCATTTGCCATGCCTGTGTTCCCAATGCTGCTTTAAATTCAATTCGGACACCAGCAAGCCATCTACAAACCAATGGCAACATCAACCCACCGTACCATTGCAAGATGTCGCAGAAACAGGGGACATCCCTCCTGGTCAAGGCAACGACCTTCAACCACTCGACAAGCAAAGCCAGAGACTCCATCGATAAGTTTCGCCAGGGATGTGCTTTGACAGTGTTTGCCATGTAGGAGCTTGCAGACCATGTGTTGGTTTGCTGCCCCCTGGAACTATCACACTTTGCAAGCTCACTGCTGCATTTGTAGCAAGGACCACATGCAGAGAAGAGTGTGCTTGATCGGCTTAATCTGTGTTGGTTCAGCTGGTGGTTGGTGGAGATTGAGCAAAGGTTTCGGTATGGAGGTTTGGGGTGACCTCAGGCCCCAAACAAGGTCTGAAACGCTGCTATCCTCTCCCCTGCCAGGCTCCCAAGCATAGGGTATGTAGGGTATTGCAGATGGTTGGGTTCCACCATGGAGAGCAAGAAACGTGCAAGCAAATTGCACTTTCCCTGCTGTGGGGAGGAATCCGAGTCTCCGACTGGCACTGGCAAGGCCCGCAAGAGGAAAGCGGGCACGAAAGAAGAGGCAAGGGCTGCCTGCGGCGTAACGTCTAAGGCCGTATGATCAATTGCCCACCTGCATGGTCGTCCCCAGTACCGCAACCCAACCATTCAGCTTGCTACTGTATTGACGTCCTTGGCAAAGTCTTGTAATTTTCTGTCAGGGGGACCATGATGGACACCCTCAAGCAGCCATGATACGAACTTAAGTACAAAATCCAGATGCTCACGCTCCAACTAAACTATGAATTCGATCTTCAAGCGTGGCGTTGATGGAGAAGGCGACAGGAAATGCCTTGCACAAGATTCTTTCGAGCTGTTTCAGGGTTGTTGGGGTGAGGAAGGTTGGGTTAGCTGCGGGTTTGGGGTCGCTGTTGTGAAGAGCAAGCTGCCTGAATCTAAAGAGTGGGCAGCTTGCGGTGGCAATCATGCGATTGGAAACTACGACTGCCCTCCGACATTGGAGGTCTCGGGTTGAACGGCTCACGGAGTCTGAGGTTTGAATGATGCAGGTTCCTAAGTGCAGAAGCGCTGGGTGCCTTTCCTTGATGTGGGATGTAAACCTTTTCTGGCAGGAATTTCACGTGCAGGAACAGTTTGTGGGGAGCGTTTCTTTTACATGGAGCAAGATGGGTCCTTCCGCACACTGCACGGTTAGAATCTGGGTTGCGCTGCCTACGCTGCAATCGCACTGCAGACGTTCTCTTTGATTCGACCTTCAATCCCGGGACACACCCTTAGGGAGACCATATCAGAACGTACATTTTTCTCGTGAGATCTTGTGCAGGGCTTTGCGCTGAAACATGGGAAGTTCCTCACGGACGGGAGCCTTTCATCTCAAGATGGGGCTCTGCTTGTGGCTCGGGTTTGAGCCTTTGGATTTGGGGTCCCGGGCGTAGTTTGCGGCGCACGAAGAGCTGTTATTACATCTGGATCTAATCGTTTCCAGCTTCACGACCCACAGGATAGTCGACTCAACTGGGAAGCGGTTACAACTTGATGAGTTGTGTACTTTGGAAAATTCAGGGAAAGTGACCGCACGGACTGAGAGTTGAGCTCCCTGCGTAGCGCCTCAGCGAGCTGCTAAGTCCGTGACTTCTCCCAGTTTTTGGTTTGCGGTGGGTGCAACTTGTGTTTAGGGCTGTCTGCGGCCTCTGGGGTTTTGGGCTCGGAGGGAGGGTCAGGGCCCACCGACGCTGCTACACTTAATCTGGACTTGAGGCAGTGCCGGGGTTTCCTGAGTCTAGATCTTGAAGGGGTTGCCACATGGTTGGTGCAGTGCGCAAGATCCAAATCAAAGCAATGCAGATTGCAGCTATTCAGCCTCTCCAAGTTGGCGATGCCTGCTTTTTGATCCGACAGACCCAAGAGCCCTTGAAACCGTGGGATTAAGAATTCCTTCTTGCATGTTTTAGGATTTTAGTTGAGTAGACCCCTCCCCCCCCACGGCTCAACAAGCTTCAACTCCCGAGAACTCAGCCCCTACGCGACTTCCTCCAGCATCTACTACTGGCCCACTTGCGCCAAGGGAACCTACAAAGATTCCCAATCTGCTGCAGATCGCGCTAACGGCTTAGACACTAAGTCAGAGAGTTCAACCCAGGTGTCCAGCAGTTTGTTTACATTCCTGCTGCCGACTCGGCGGACGCTCGGGTTCATAGATTTTTCAGCCTTCCTGCTTCGATTTGGGTTCCGAGTTCCACAAAGGCAAGTCCTGTCAGCTGCTCAACAGCCCCTATTGAAAGCCATTTTTGACCCATACGTGCCAGCATCGGTTCTTTGCCGTGGCCGCTTGCTGCAATCATAGACTTTCAAGCTCGCACAGATCTCCATGGCAACTCCTCCTGCAGAGTGATAACGTTCCTTCAGCAAGACCTCTTGGGCGATGGCACCGGCGGAAGAATTGCGGCATAACTTCAAAAGGACCAAGGCGAGCAAACAAAGTGACGTAGACAAACCATATGCAGGGGGAATGATCGCATTTCCTGACGCGAGCGTGTTCTTTGTCAGCATGGCTTTCACGGCACTTTGCAGCGCAAGTGGGGCTTTAGACACCTTCTAAACATGAAATTTGCGATCTCAGGCCCCCATTCGTTCAATCATCGAACTTGGAACCTGAGCCCTGCTGGGAATTTCTGTTGCTGCTATTCCTAAGAATCGCCGTTGATTCTGATCATCCCTTCGGGCTGTCAACACCTGGAAGGCATTGGGCTCCGAACCGGAGCCTGCAAACAGTGAACTCTGCACCCCTTGCTGAGGACATAGCTGCCAAGTCTCCAGAGTTGTTCGACATGATCCTTAGGCACTGGAACCTACCCAGGCAGGTCTGGGTTTGATTGCGCGGGCTTTTAAGCGAGTAACTGAAGTAAATGACGTGTGGCCCGTCACGTTGTGGGGAGAGGGTCCCGGTTGGAGAGGGTCCGTGAGTTCACAGATGCAGGGTTTTGCGTGACACTTGTATGTATTGGCTGAAGCCTGAGGGTTTCTGAAGTGGGCTGAGCACATGCTGAGCAGAGGGCCGAGGCTAGGCTCAACATCAAACTAATCAGCAAGAAGCTCCAAAAATCGCGCCCAACCCTGTGAGGGTATTGACACCGTAAGGTCAATCTCAACAAATCAAGTCCCATCATGGAGGTCTTGTATCCGTTTACGGTGCAGGTATAGAGGGATTTTCTTTGTTGAGGTAGAGCACTGGCAGAGGCCAGCTGGACGGTTACAAATTCTAAGCTTCGAATGAGAGTCATCGTGTAAGCATGCGGCCTACACGTGCTCTGCCAGCGCTCCAATAGAAAGCTTTTGGAGAATTGTTGGGCTACCCGACAGCTGCCTATATTTCAGCTACGGGCGCAGAATCTCAATCGGCGATGTCATGTTCTGTACTCAAAGACGGAGACAGACACCTGGTGCCCCCGCTGACATTTCACGCTTATCAGCCACTTCTGGTTTTTGCAGGCCGCACCTCCTCATCAAATTCCAGTCCGGCTTCCCGCATTTGACAGATTGGGGATGAAGTGATGGGCCCAAGACTCTGAGTGTCAAGTTAGTGTTGGCTTTTTCAGGGCGGAACATCCAGGAAACTTCTGAAGGCCCAGTGCGGATGTCAAGATTTGGGGTTCGAAGCTACTGAACGCCTCGAAACCCTTGTGCTTGTAGGGCTGATATTCAAACTACGTAGCTGTTTGAGCTCGTTCCCTGTAGTAAGAATCTGAGATTAACGCATCACAAGAGGGCGCTGAATTCACTACGAATGAGTATCATTTCCAGTGGAGTGCCCTGAATCCGCAGCAATTGGACCCAGAACAGTGAAGCCCCAGCTGGATCCCTTTGACAGTCCTAAATCCTTGCTTAACCCAAGTTCAATCATGCACGAAGCATCCCCATTACAGATTTCAGATATTTGAGGGGCAGGGCCAACAAGCATGCAAAAGGAGTTCCCCATGCAGTCAGCCTGGGATACATGATAGATTTTTCTGTGGAGGTCCTCCGGGGACCTTCATGTTCTGCTCGCGATGTGTCTTGGAAGCCGCCTTAGGTTTTGCTCATCCGAAGCACCTGCTGGACGAGGATGAGATTGCTAAGCTGAAGGAGCAAAACCAGCGTGGCGTGAGCTCCGAATCTTGGCCAATCTCTGGAGAAGCCCTGTGACTGTGACGTTCGAGCCAAGCTCATTTGGAGGCCGTCCCCATGTCCTGCCATGAGGAAAGATTCCAAAATGCAGTGATGCAGGAACGTGCGATTACACTATTTCTCCTAGTCCTAATCAAGAAGTACAGCAATTTGTGGCCGCCTTCAGCGGAAGGCTGCTTTTAGTTTGAGCATAATGCGAAGGAAATGCGCATAGTGGTGGAGCCCGAACCTCACACACACACACACACACACCGGCAGTGTGAGGGATGTGCATGGCCCAGCGTCCAGAAGACAGGAGTCGTACACTTGTGGGTGATGGTCTGATGGTCTGGTCAGCGACAGCAAGATTCCAACCACCAACAACTTTTCACACGCTGCACGCGTTGAACCGGGAGCTGGGCACTGGCTCGCGCTGGCACCAAGCACGCGCACCTGAAAGGTGTGTTGTTGCAAGCCCCAGCTGTAAAATGTTTTGTTCAGCTGTTAAGCCCTGAAATCCTTGAAGGCCTGAAGCCGAAGCTAGAAGTCCCCGAGCCTGTAGTCTCAGTCCAACCAGGACATCTACGGGTACTACATGCACTTCAGGAACTTTGCCGAACAGAATCTGAGCCACCGCAGAATTGAAAGTGTTGAGGGCTAGCAAAAGAGCTTTTCGACATAGAAGATGCAGGAGGCTGAGTCCAACGTCTAACGTTCGTTCGGCTGTGGCAGGGAAATTTCCCTCCACCATCGGATCTCTTGAATGCTTGGCATTGTTCCCTTTCAACACATTAGCTTTGCAGGAGTAAGTTGCCGGCTCGCAGCTGTTGCGCCGTTGCTTGCTTGCTTGCTCGCCTGCCTGCTTGCTTGACTGCAAGCTGTGCAAAAGGTTTACAACAGTGCACAAGGCTTAGGCATGTGCATTGGATCTTGGGCTTTGAAACGTGTGTTGGGGATATGTGACTTCTTACTGTAGGTGGTAACTGTCTCAAATTCGTTTGATGATCCAGAAGCCTCAGGAACAAGAAAGAAGCGCAGGAAAGGCAGCTTGCCTATTCAGCACGGCTTTTTCCTTCAGCGAAGTGTCTGCAGCGAAGCGTCTTGAACTCAGATGTGCCGCGGTACAATCCTCATTTTGCTTAAGGTCGTGGCAGACCTGCTTTCTGTTCATGCCACGGCTGCTTCAAAGCCAAAGCGGTTCAAGACTCTTGTTGGTCTCGTCCATTCTCCTCAAAATACACATGTACCAGTGATACCGGCACGGCAAGGAAAACATGGCTCAATCCCAATGTTGTTGTGGATGTTGAAGGTCTAGATCTTTCGGCACATCTACACTTAGCTTCTCTCCCGTCGAGCACTCGGGTCACACGTTTCAGATGCGGCCATGGTAAGTTACTCCTGTAGAAGCTGTTTGAGTCACTTCATCTGGAACATGGCTGAATGCTCAAAACTAGTTGGCCTAGCTATGGCTGAAACCAACATGTTTTTGGGACAGACTCTTCGCCTCTGTGCCAGCCAAGTCCATGGGATCCATATAAAACAGCTGCAACCTTAACACAAAGACAACCCCAGCGTCGCTAGTTCCACCCAGTCCCCACTTGTGCCCACACATTTGTGCCCGAGCACCACTACGGCTACGACCCATCATACTCTTCAAAATAGCCCAATGTTCATGACTCCGTCGTGCGGTAGCAAAGCTTCGTTTCCGTCGTAACTGAACTGCCCTTGCCCAATCTGGCTTTCGGCAGCCAGGAACACGCTCCAGCAGAAGACGGAAGGCCAACAGGGCGGGCGTGGTGTGTTCAAGCATTTGAACAGTTGGCGTCTTTGCCCACAGAGGGATCGCTTGTCAAGGTTTCTGGGACACCTCCGTCATAAAAGGAATGGCCTGCTTCTGGGAAAGGACTATTTAGATTCCACAGCCCCATGATGGTTGCAGGACTTGGATGTCGTGCTGCCAAAGCGATTTCCCGCGATCCAAGCCCCAAAGCAAAAGCAGCTTTCTCAATATCAAGACCCAGACGCCCAAGTCTTTTGCGGACTGCAAGGGACTGGGAGCAGACATTAACTAATACGAGGCCTGGTTCAAGTCATGCTATATATCTTGGCATGCTTCAGGGCACTTGGTCTGCATGCGAGTTGTCTGTCATAAGTAAAATGAGGAGGCCATTCTTCTAGTATTCCTTATAAGTATGAGGACAGTACCCGGTCCTTGGAGAATCAGGAAGACTGCGACTTTGTTGGTTGGCACCCGGTTAAAGATATCGTCGCACCTTGCAACCTTGCCAGGCTCGGACTTAAGTTGGGTACTGAGAACCTGCTCGCAGGGATTTGCTTACGTACTTCAAATTTCGCTCGTTCCTGTGAGAAGCCGTTTGTAGCGGGTGTGCAGCCCATGTCTTGGCCTTGATTACAAGCAAGCCTGAGTCGAACGTGCAACCCAAAACCCTCAAAAGGAAACTGCGACGTGCGCTAGTTACAGCACAAAATATTACATTGTGGTGAGGCTCACAAGAAGCCCAAGTTCAGAATCAAGACGACATTGGGAAAAATGACGGCAAGGTGCAGATGAGATTTGCCTTGGGACTTGTCGTAGGCTGTTGAACAACCTCCTCATGAAATGTGGCGGCTTTTGAATTTCGTGGATGGTAACGCTTGGGGATTGTCGGGGTTGAGGGTCCTGCATGAGAACATTGCAGTTCAGGGGCGGTGCCTCCGTCCTTGATTAAAAGGGTCCTTGCAGGAGAGGCCGCCAAGCGTGGAAGGCAAAAAAGAGAAGCTGCTGGGCAGGAAAGTCACCGAAGCGATCCGCAGTTCTGGTTGCAAGGTGTAAGCCAGCATTAGCACAGAAGGTTCAGATCATCAGAGCCTTGGGTCTTAGGCGAGAAAGCAGTTCAGCATGTCTTTAGACATGCTCTGTGCAGTAGCCAACACGAAGCTGAACAGCTAGCAGCCAGCAATCTTTGTATACCACACGCCTGTTCTTCCTTTATTCGTCAGCTCCTCTGTATCTCTGTGCAGGAGGACGTTGTCTTGTTGTCTGCGCCAGTAGTTCTCCTTAAGGCTCTGTTGTATTGTTCGGACGACCAAGGGGCTCCATGTAGCAAGGGTGATCCGGAAACCTAGCGGCTGTGCTGGTTGTCCTGGATGCTCGCAGGCTCATAGCTGATGCGCAGAGGCCTATTTATGGATGGCCGATTACACGGATCACTTATGTCTTACGTGGAGGTTCCGCCACCTTCACGCTTCAAGTGTGCAAATTTGGTGCTGATCCTAAAGCTAAGGCTCCTCGAAGCGCATACCTTGAAGCTCCTCAATGACTTCTTATATAAGTCTCTGAGCCGCTGGGCCTGGTGTTTTTGATCAAGCCAAAATCCTTGAGCATTATAATTTTGGGAGGATGCAAATGCCGACTGTTAGAAGGCCTTGCACATAGCTGATACGCTGGGTTACTTCACTTCAGCATCAATTGCACGCGGCCTTGGATTCGATCAGATTGCGCAACAAGAATCCCTTAGCCGCCGCCCCGTCCACGGTCCTACATCTGAGTCTGCTTGACAAGCAGCCGAGAAGTTTGAGGAGGTCTGTAGCCACAACTGTGACAAGGATATATGCTAGAGGTGGACAATGCAAGCAGGCAAAGACAATGATAACCGAGACAGGAATTACAGTATCGTCTACAAGGTTTACAGCATGCGTGGGCACTAAAGGCTTTGACAGCCCAAAAGGCTTTTCTGTGTCGACTGTCTAGCTCCAAACTGGGACAAGTAAAAATTGTGTCATTGGAGTTGAGGTTGAGATTAGGGTGATCCGCTTCCGCAACCAAGCTGCCATAAATTGTCATTGCGCTGGGATCCAACATCACACCCAGATCAAACGAGACTTGTGAATCCAAACAATACAAATCCGAGCTGCAAGTCCAACCCGGCAGTTGAGATCAACAAGCGCGAGCCTTGATTTCTTTGGAATCCATTCGCTACAGTCTTACGGCCATGAGGGTCCTGCGCTGCATGAGCATGCATTGCTAACGCACCTGGCCCTCAGCTTTCGGAAAAGAGGATCTAGGGGTGAAGAAAAAGTGACCCATCCTTGGCCGTTTGCTCTGTGCCAGGAAACCTTATTGCCTCTCGGCTATAGTAGGGGCATTGTTGTCCAGCTTGCGCTTCAGGACTCAAGACTGCAAGGTGAAAGCTTCAGCTGTTGTTGGGGAAGTTCCTGAAACATGCCTGGATTCTAGATTGTTTCGCTCTGTGAATCATGAGTCCGTTCCAAGAAGAGGTGTTGTATCAGTGGTCAATGAAGGCCGCAAGGGATTTTGCACGAACGAAGTCAGCGATTTAATCTTGTTCCTTAGTCTCCGTAACGCTGCAAGGCCAAGACGTCTGCCACACTTGTTAGTAATAGGCACGTCATCCAACATCGGTAGATGTACCTGGCCCCGTATTGGCTGCTCAGGTAGGAAGACAAGTTCGCCAAGTTAATTAGTCCAACGAGCTGTGCCATCCAAGAATCCAAGCCAGGAAACTGAAAGCAGTTCAACTCAAGGGAACAGTCTTCATGGATGCTAGTTACTTGCCAGGTGTGGAACACTTCAGAAATCCCCGAGTCTGCAAACCGGCTGACAAGGCAAAGGGTCTTGCACCGAGTTTCCGGTAACGACTTCCTCGAAAAACAGTTCTAAATGCTTCAAAAAATCAAGGACGTCATTGTCCGTGCTTGCGTGCGCAACCGCTGCTGGATCATGGTAGAGGGCGGTCCGACCGGTTGCTCGGCGAACCAGTCGCTGCTTGGAGTGGAGCTAACTGAAGGCCCCATTTGATGTCCAGCAGCTGGTGTAAGGGAGAAGTGGCTTTCTGGACAGGCCTCCTGGAGTTTAAACCTTCGGTTGCAGCTTTACAAGGCGGATGAGAGCTTTACACTTCAAGATGTGACCAGCGATTGGACGCACCAACAAGAAATCAACGAATCTGATTTTGGACCCAACCTACACTCCTCCTGCCCAAAGCCATGCCATGCCATGCAAGTTGTAGGCAAGTTGTTCACCCCATTGCTGAACCTCAAGACCCATTCCTGAACTGGAGAGATCCAACCCACTCAAAGAAAAGAAAGATAGTGCCATTGGCGACCTGTTTTGTGTTCTGTTTATCTGCTTGGACGCCATTGCTTAAGATATCAGCTCCTGATAGGCCAATCTTCCCAAGGCGAAGATAGCATGATGAATTCTTCCAAAGCCGTAAACGCTAGATCCCGCAGCCCCCAGTCGAAGCTGAGCGTTTCGCTCAAAATCCAAAAGTCTGCAGACCAATTCCTTGAAAAGGTGGTCTGCTGTTGCTGAAGCAAGCAGCAGAAAGATGCCATGAACGACCGATTATCCTCGTGGTGGCAGCTTTGTCTTTGCACAGTGGATCCAGAATGATACTCAGGGAAGGTGCGGGTAAGGCCTGTGGCTTTGTCCTCGGGTGCAAGTTTCCACAAGCCCCTACATGAGACGGAAGATCGCAAGCGTAGGGAGCAGAGATTTTAGATGCAATGGGAAGTTGCTCGTGCAGCTGTTTATGTGATGTTGGACGCGGGATGCTGTTGCTCAAACGGTCAGGAGCTCGCAGCATGGCTGTTACTTACCATGGGAACTGAGGACAGTTTCAACAAGAAGCGTTACCCGTGGCTTGCCAGCAGATGACGAATTTGCAGGATGGAGATTGTATGGCTGAGGCGGCTGCTGGCTCTCCTACATACTATTGGATATTTCTTGGCCGGTCACTGGCTGTGTGTGTAGGCTCGCTGAGCATTTTCATAGGCGATGGCCATACATAGTCTTCTCATTTTTTGTTACTTTGACCTGTGATAGGGATCCAAGGATCCAATTTTGGGAACATATGCCATGCAAGAATTGCTCGCAAGGCAAAAGCTCCTTGCGGATTTCAGGGGGAGCTTATGTTAATACAATTCATACATCTACCTAATGCTCTGAATGAGAGACGTGCAATCTTGCCAAAAACCTGTTTGAGAGGGGGGCGTGTTTCTGGCGAAAAGCAGACGAGCCATGAACCGATAAGCAGACCTTCATACCTGGTTTCATATCAGGCTCGAACTCACACGACCAACATTTGCACCCCTAAACCGCCTAACCCACAAACCCGTAAATCCTAAACCCCCAAACCTTAAACCCTTGTCACAAACCCTGAAGCCAAAGCCAATTTAGCACACTCTTCAAGTGCGGGATGGTGAGGTACAAGAAGGTCCGCGAGTTTGTTGAAAAGGAAACGAAGGACACAGCTCGAGCCCGCATAGCATGTAAGGAGAGCGAAGGTACCTTAAACGAGATACAGCAGGTTTTTATAGGGGTTATATAGGGTCAGGGAGTCTCAGGTTTGAATTGCTCTCAGCTCCTGGGCTGGTAAAACTGTCTGGTGTCGTGCCATGTTGGGTCTTATGCTCCGTCTGGCGATATCTTGAAATTTCCCACCCAACCGGCACCACCCAAGGAGAACCCGCCGAAAACGCAAAGCAAGGAGCCCTTGCAAGCCTTCCAGGTGGAGCCTTCACTATGGCTAACTAGACTTGGTCAGGATTTAAGGCCTTGAACGTAAGTTATCTTAAGTAACTCTCTCGAAAGCAGGCTGAAACGGCAGACTTTTTTACTTTCCAGCGCTCACTGCGAAAGGAGGGAAAAGGCGCGCACGAGGCTTCCACGTCACCGGTTCCATCACTAGCGCAGGCCAGGCATTAGGGCCCTTGGCTTGCGTGATGTGGTGAAGTGTGAAGTTGTGGGGTTGGCTTTAGATTCAAAAAGAGGTGACTGTTGAGTCGAGTGGCCTTGGGATCTGATCTGGGACTGGCATGGCCACAGTTGACCCAATCATAGTGACTGGTACGGGTTCCATAGTGGCTAACTATCAGGCTTTCCCATGGCCAATCTTTAAGCAATGCATCATGCTCTCTTACAGAATCTCAGAGGTGAAGCATCCCTGACCATACACCTTCATTCTTTGGGAAAGCATGGCAGACGGCTTCAGGGAGAAGTTTCACGATTCACTTTTGCGTCTTTGCTGGCCCACGAGCAGTACCGCGACTCACGGGCATAGTTAAGGTTACATAAGGTTACCGTGGCAGATTCGCTTGAGACTCCGCGAGACTGTGTGAGATTTGCGGCGGCCCTGTTTGCTTACTTACAGCGGGCACATTGCTTGGGAAGGCTGCTTCGCCCGGAAGTGCGCTCGGAAATCTGGAGCACTCAATCATGAGCCCCAACCCTAGGCGAAAGAAGTGCGGAAGCCATCTTGGCTTGCTTTTTGTACCGAGCACCGGCAAGGGCTTGACTTGCACATTGTGCCGCAATGTACCAACAGACGAACAGTGAATGTTGAAGCCCGAAAGAGTGCCCGGGAAGAGACTTTGATTGTGATGGCTAAGCGCCAGCCCCGTACAACAAGCGCCGGCCGCAGATTCGCTCACTTCATGAGCTGCTGGATGACAAAGGGCACGTTAAGAAGGGAGATTCCACGGAGAATATTGCACCTCGGCACTTTAGGGCAGAGACCACACTCAGGATGGGTGAGCCCATGGTAGTTCTTCGGACATAGGGAGGTCGTCCAAATGTTAAGGCCAACATTGACAGGGTCGTCGGTAAGCGCATTGACTCTCCAATTTCGGATGTCTGGATTTTTGGTTAGGCTGATTATCACGTCAGGGGCATGATGCCTTATTCGGCACGCGTTCGACATTGTCACTTGTTTGTCTTGATCTTTGCGCATGTCTTGTCGAGATTGCGGTACAGTTCCCATGGCAGCATGACTAGGTTCACTAGGGCAGGGCAACGTGAGGTAGGAGGACGAAGGATAAGGTCCTCGAAGAAACAGATTTTCCATCGTATCTCGTTTGGATGCTCTCGGGTCTTAACACAATTGGAAGTTGAAGCTTTGCAAGGTTTAGTGTTCATTGGCTACACCTCGCTACAATCTGTTCATGGGAGCAGACTCTTGATCAATAGGCTCCCGAGTGCAAGGTTAATGGATTGGTGAAACACTGGGACGAAGTCGAGTCCAAAAAGCTGCAGCAAGGCAGACCCGACCGTGTAAAGTGTCATCAAGCTGGTTGGGGTTTCCTTTCTTCGATTTGCGCTCATGGAGACCTTGTTGGGATCATCATTTCAGAGCATTGGCCTTTCACGATAGCCAATTTCTGGGGAGCAGCAGATCAGCAGAGGTTGAGCAAGTAGGACTGAGCGAGGGCTCACAAGCCGTAATGCCCTTGGACTTGCTGAGCTCAATGAGCATAAACATATGTCTTGCAAATGCATGGCTTAATGGAGGTCGTGATTCCAAGGCTCAGAAGCAGGCTAAGGCCGTGTCAGGGGAAGGTGAGCTCACGTGCCATGCGCACAGCCTTCACTTGGATCAAACGGCCTAGACCGCTGAAGCTACAACCGTATCTTACTCTTAGCGCAGGCTGGTGATTCCAATTACAATGAGGCCCCAAAAGACCGGTTGTTGGGCACACCACCGCGCGGGGCACTTGTTTGGGTTCGTTCTGCTGCGGTGCAAATCTCAACCTCGCGTCATTTCCCGCGGTCACTCATTACGAACTTCTTGTAAGTATACATTGTCCTCAGACATCAAGCGCGAATTCGCAAATGACCTACACAATGCCACTCATGCATCCGCATACCTGAACTTGATTCTGCGAAGCTAGTCTGTCTCATGGCCAGATGCACCTGCATTCACCTTGAAGCTGAAATCTGAAGACGCTAAGACTAACGACATGTCAGCACGTGCTGCAAGCAAAAAAACCCGAAGCGTGTTGAAGCTTTGTTGGCCATTGCATTCCAGTATTAGTGGGTAGGATGAACTAAAGTGTTGCGAGAAAAAAACGCTTAGTGCGGTAGGGCAGTGTAACGCTTAAATCAAAACCAATATCCAGACCAGAGTTCAAATCTTATTGCCTGATTCAGTGCTCACCACGTCTTACAGCCTCTCGTGCTTCCCGTGAGGATCTGAGAAGGATGAGAAAAACAAGTGGCTTGGCCGTTGGATATGTCAAAGGGATTCCACAACATGCCCTAGATCCGGGGAAGTGAGGAAAAAAGCGGCTTGTATATTCTCATCAAATGGGATGGTATCAGCGCTCGCCGGCTTCAACGCTTGATGGCGAAGGTGCTATGCCAAGTTACGGAGCAGACTGAACAGTTCGTTTCTGTGAGGATGTTGGGTAAGGCGTGAAGTTGGGAAGAGTGGTCCATGAGGCAAATGTTCCCTTTGACTATCAGCTTCAGCCTCCCGAAAGCAGTATACGACTCGTTTTATAGTTTGATGTTCCTGCCTGTTCTCTGTACTGGCGTAGCCTTTGCAGTGGCTCTGCGTGTACCTGGTAATTACCCCGCCCGTCAGAGTGCCGCACTGCACTTGGATACGTCATTGCAAACATTCCATGCCTCAACCATGTATGTAACCAAATGGCAGGCTCAGGACTGGGCTGTCTAGCAAGTGTGTCAAGGAAGTGTCAGATATGCTCCGTGACATAAGACGACAAGAAGAGTTCTTTCAGAGATAGCTTCTGTCGCAATTCCAGGTACTTGTGCGTCAAGCGACTTGTCACCTTGAGCTCGAGTAACAGCCGCAGGAGGTTCGGAGGTCCTAGCAGGCGCTCCATGCGCACGCTCTAGATGCATCCTAGAACCCCATTCGATGCTTCAAGATGTCTGCGCCACCCTCTATAAACGTTCATCCCTAACATGCGAAGCCTTTCTGGCCCGAACCTTGGCCTGCGCTCGCTGCTCCCAGGGAGGAGAACCAGAAACCTTGGACTGAGGAGGAGAAGAAGAAGTTTCAGGAGCCAGGACTAGTTAGGATCTAGAGTTTCGGGACAGGCCGAGAGATTTTGTTTACCAACAACCTCGGTGCAATTGAAGAAATTTGCATGCGCAGAGTTTGGACACTCAAACGGAGTTTAGGGGTTGAGGTTTTACGGAATTCGCGCCCATGCCGCACGAGAGAAGCAGATGGAAGTTGGAAGTAAGCACGCCTAGTCAGCCTCTCGGACCGCTCTGAGCCCAATTTGATGCACGAATCAGTTTTCGTTTGCTTCTCCTCTCATTGTTGTGTAGAATGTAGCCCTAAGCCCAGATTGAGATTTCTGTTGCTTGGTTTCTCAATGGGGCATGCACCGTCGCCTCTCTCCAACACAAACGTCCTTGGCTTTGTGCATGTCAGCACAAAGGCTGGCTCCATGCCTCAGGCAGATCTCATCGCATTTAATTTAGACACTGCGAATTGACGTGTGATGACCAAGGGCAATTCTTGGCGCACGATCTAGTCCCGCTACGCTTGCCCAACACTCCCCACCTCCCAGATAAGGCACATGCAGCACACCCTGAAGCCCAGTCCTAATTACTGTAGTAGGGCATGCTTGCTCCTCCTAGCACTCTTCTCGTTACCATCATCACATACCATTGTGAACGACCTTGCTGTCCTTCACTGCGTAGGACAATGCAAGACTCCCTCCAGATTGGTTTTGCAATTGGTTTCCCCAGACCCTGGGCTGTTTTGTTCGTATGTAGTTTGGGGACCCTGCGATACTGTGGCCATTGCTGCTAACCTTCCTGCCATCAGTTCCAATGACTGCTGGTCTGAAATACCTCTCACCGTTGTGGACGCATACCTTGTGATGTGTTATCTTGTTGCTTGTTCTTACGCATGATTATCATTACGCTTGTTAGCCTGGTCATATTTCCTCCGTTCTGCAGAACGGAAAACGCTACAGTCCCCAACTTGCTTGATACACGGCTGGCAGCTTGAGGCTGGACGGAATCATGGTCTTTACATGTCTTTACCTTGGCGTACTCAAGCAACTCAATATGTAACAGTAGAAGTGTAGAGTCTGCTGTCCAGACTTTTTCGCGCCAGCGCGCCTACTTTGCCGTGAGGCCGATCAAACTCAAACCCCACTGCTTCCAAAGCTGTTTCACCACCATCCCCGCCCTGAGCCCCAAAGTCGCAGGAGAGCAGGTTACAAAGTGCACTTATGACAACGCAGCTGCTGGAGTCTGCGCAGCCCATCAACCAGCCAGTCGTGAAGCCGCTCAAGTTGAGCCCTGGCTGCGTGGATCTGCGAGTAGTCTCTGAAAATGGCTCGCTGCCTTTGGCCGACGAGCTGAGCTTCAATTTCTGACGGTTCTCAGCTTGCTGCTATTGGTATGACTTGTACTGTGAGTACCTTGCACCTCGCGATTCTCGCCTGCTATTGGCACTGAAGCGAGTTACTCGGGCTAGTCTAGGTCTAGGGCTGTCTGAAGCATCGGAGCTGGGTGAAGTCAAATCCGAAAGCAAGTGGAATTGCTGCTACTGCGCTGACTGCTGTTGCCATGATTTTTTCTTCTGCCATTTGCCCCCCCAAAACAACGGATCACGGCCACCGCTTGCGAAATCATCGCTATCATCATCGATCCCACGGCCACCGCCACAGCCGCCATCAAAGAACCCCCACTCCCACTCCCACCGCCGTCGCTCTTACCGATGGTACTACGACGACTAGCGGTGCTACGTACTTCTAGCAATGCTAGTCGTGGTTTTTTGGACAAGCATTAGTGCTGCACAGTGCTGCTACTTCTACTGCAACTGCTACTTCTGCTTCTATTCCAAGCTTTTGACTACTACAGCCAGTCATTCTGCAAGTACCACTACTGCCACAGAAAGATTGCTGCGAATGCTACGGCTGCGACGGCCAACGATAAAAGCAGGAGTGCACTGATAAACAGATTCTTTGTTATTTCGCCGCGCGAGAGACAAGCACGTTGGCGAGATGGCCTAATTCTTGTGACTAGTCCGTTTAACTGTGCAAGAGGTGTTTACATCACGCCAGATCCAAGGAAGCAGTTTTAGTTTTGTCTACGACTGGTAGTAGAGGCTTTGCAAACGGCATGATGACGTGCATCTCCATGAAGAGAAGATGCACTGCCGAGCACGGGAAGTTTGAAACAGCCAACATTCTCCATGATCAAGATGTAGATGTTTTGTCGTTGAACATGAATCCATCGCTTCTTACTCACACAGATCATCAAAATCCTGGTTAGCCAGATCAAGGGCACCTTGCAATTGTATGAGACAGCCATGTAATGAAGGTGAGAACAATGCAGGGAGCGGCCCAGCTTTCTGTGCCCTCTTCCAAACGCCACTGAATTTCCGCCACTCAGGGATATGACGTTCTGGGACCTGCAACCTGGCGAGAAAGAGAGGGACTGGCAGCTGCAAACGCGTGTGCTTACTTGTGTGTATGACTGACCAGGAGTAATTTCTGGACACTGGGGTAGGGAGGAGCCCAGGTGCGGTAGTTCAGATGCTGTCACATGTCATGCTCTTGCTTTAGTACAATTCATGTGTTGGCTATCTGGAGCTAAAGATGCAGTTGCTGGGACCGTTTCTAATGTACGGAGGAGATACAGATAATTTCGAAGTCCGTCATGTGGTTCCGCTTATAGATGCGTGAGGCATAAAGCTTGCCCATAGGAGCCATAATCTAAACTCCTTAAAGGGGGTGTTTCAAAGGGTTTAATATGGGGGACTACCATCGGGGTTATTAAGTGAGATACTAGGAGTTTTCGTTATTTCTGAATGGCGAAAACAATTTCTCGAACACATTCAGATGCTTAAAGCGGTGATTTCCACCCTGCGCCTGCCATGCCCTGATTAGTACTATTTCGCCTCTACTAGTTCTTGTACCATTACCCGACCTGTCGACACCCGATCGACTGCCTCACCTGCCAACGACCAAGACTTGGCGCCAGTGTACTAGGAGTTTAGACGATGGTTCATATAAGTTGGACACCCAGAAGTGAACTTGAACTCAGTGAGGTCACTTTCTAACGCAGGCTGTTGAGGTTGCTTGCGGGAGCATAAGTAGAGAGCAGGCAGCAACTGGCTGATGGTATGGGGTTTGCTGACCTCGACATTGTGACCTGGGGCCTTTGAAGTTGAGTCCACGTAAGCTATTCCTCTGTTTGGACGTGTTTTGACGGCATTCTCGCCGGATGGGGCTTCCCCTGGGCACTTTGGGCAGTGGTCTCCTGAAGCATCACCACATGACCCTCCTGTTCACATCTTTGAGGAAATCGGAAGAAAAAGGGTGGAGCTGAAGCTCGGCTGCAATGCTCCAGTGCTCGGGGTGCCCCCAGGTCACCAGGTTAAGGCTCCGAAATTTAGGATCCGCAGTGTATAGGTTCTTTGCTCAGGCAGGTGACGAAGGTTCAGGATCTCCGGCTGTGGCATCTCATGCTCTTGCTGACAGTTGCCGTGATTCAGTTTCCGCTTCTCTGTCTTCAGCGTCACTCCGGCCACAGTTTAGACGAACGTTCAGGCTTCCAATGTAGAGTTTAACCAGTGAAGTGAAGCTAAGCTCCTCCCTCTCAGAAAGCCTCAAAGAAAGCAGAAGACTCCAGTTTTCTGCTGCTTGTTCGAGCAGGTCTAACTCAGTGCTTCAATCTTCAACAAATCGCCATGGTGGACTGCAGGCAAGTCGCATAAAGACCCGGAAGCCAAGAAAGAAAACTGGAACCACTGGCACTTCCGTGGAGGCTTTCAGGGAAGGGGCTTAGGGTGTCACCCAGCCACTACAGACATCTGCTTACAAGATTCTACAAAAGTTGGCCCGAAAGTGCTGAGTTGTCACAAGGCTCCCTTCAAAGGTTCGAGTCGTTTTAGCGACAAAACACGTTGGCATTATTCAGGGTTGTTCAGGTTGATGGCCCTATGCTTACCAGATCTGAGCCCTTGACGAGCAGCCCTGCCCCACGGTGGAGTCCTCTCCATTTGTCATATGTCACCCTGATGCTTTCGCGTTCTCTTGAGAACGCAAGACGTTATGAAGGCAGGACGCGCTCACCCTCCTGGATCGTCGCGAGAGCAGATCTTATGACCTAGTCCATTCAACGCTCGCTGAACACATTACCTTGTACTGGCTGCCCTTACCTCGGAACATCATATTCACACCTCATCCAAACCAGCCTGGCAGGTACGCATTACATTTTCTGCGATGACCACCACCACTCTTTGGTTCTGAACTGTCTGGATCTTAGTTGCGCAGTGTTTAACCATAGTTTGGTAGTTTCAATCCCGAGGTATTTGACCGGCAGCTTGTATCACTCTAGTCGCAACAGATAATTCGTGATCAATTTGCTTATGCTGCTGAACCCACGTGGCATAAGTACTCCATTTTTGAGATGTGCAGGGAGTGAAAACAAACGCAGTGCCAGCTTGCAAGATAGGCAGTTGGTGATTCTTTTTTGAGGTGGCTGAATGCCTCCCCAGAAACTAAACGAACCTCTAAGGCCTTG
Source organism: Symbiodinium pilosum (assembly GCA_905231905.1). Lineage (NCBI taxonomy): Eukaryota > Dinophyceae > Suessiales > Symbiodiniaceae > Symbiodinium > Symbiodinium pilosum. The sequence goes on along the minus strand of CAJNIZ010043637.1, from coordinate 55,620 downwards.
CACCGAGTGGCTGCATCTTCCTCGGTGGCGGAGATAACTGCAAAGAGGAGACAAGCTAGGGCTTCAGTGTAGACGCTGAGGTTCTAGTTCGGGATAATGCGAATCAAATTCTCGCGCACACCCACACAAATGCTCCGTGGTTTGCACCCACCTCATGTTCCAAGGCAGGCATCCAATGCTTCGAACTTCTTGGCCTCTTCTTCATATCTGCTGACTTGCACTTCACGTCAACGTCGCAGTTGCCACCTCACCCATCCTGCGTACCACTTTGAGCGAGAGCCGTAATGACTTTGAGCAAGGTGCAAAGTACCGCTGGATGTCATACTTTTTCAAGGCACCTTGTATTGGCAGAGCAAATCAAGCTCTGGCCTGCTCTTTCAGTTTAACGCAAGACCCTTTGCCACAATACCCTCAGTTCTGACCTCCGGATCGTGCAACTTTCCAGGCAGCCAGCTCCCATATTGATCTTTCAACCATGACGATTAGGCAGGCAGCTCTCCCCAACAAATGTCAGGAGCTTCTAAAAATGCTCATCAATGGTCAACCTGTGACTGGGACGGACTTTGTGTTCGGTTTGTGGTTTGCAGGATCCAGAGCCCAGGTTTTTGACACAAGCGGATGCTGTGATTGTAGTACAATCAGTAGGCGCATCGGATTGAGCAGGATACGCCCTGACATCCTTGCAACCCGCAGCGCAGCTGTGGAGAAAGGAAAACATGACGTGGTTGGTTCAGAAGCAGACCGTCAACCTACAGCGCAAAGATGCACACTAAGGCGTGTGGATGGTTCTTTATTTGCTTGGATGAAAACTCCCACCTACAAAGCCAGAACGCTCTGAAGCTTCATGCATGCTGTCCAGCATACCCTGTTGGATTGCGGCATGACGGGGCCGACCTCCAGGAAAGCAAGCGCAAAGATCGTACTTCTAGCAAGCTAAGCTCTCTGAACAGTTCCGCTGAGGTTGTATGTCTCAACAACACAGGACGAGTCACCCAAGACTTTGCAACTTGGACAGGAATAATTACACGCTTGACATCAGAGAGTCTGTGACAGCTGCTGACCGCCATAGATTATCAACACTCGAGACTCGCAGCTACCACAAGCATGAGTTTCTGTGCAGAGAGAGGATTCTTTTGGTAAACTGACGACCTCAGCCAAGTCCGAAATTCTAGCTGAGCATCCAGCGTGCCCTTAGCTTGAACGCAGGTGAGATGCTCCTTGGCGGCAGACACTGGCTGCTTCTTGTCATATGGCTGTCCACAAGAACAGCAGGTCTAAAGCTCGTTCTGCGGTTGTATGATGATCAGGACAGTTATGCTAATGGGTTTTGAAAGTCCCTGGCCGAATATCCATCTACAGCCAGACGCATCCAGTAGTAGGATTCAACGTGAAAAAACTCCTCCACGTTTAGTTTTCCTGAGGTTGGGGGTCTGACGTGAAACGTAGCCGACGTAGCACGTGTCGGGCTTTGAGAGTCTCGGCAATTTCAAAGTCACATCAGCTCTACTTTCCAGTCACGGCAACATTTTTGAACAGTGGCTTGCTCACTCGCTTTGAAACTCAAACGTTGGATGTTGGGTTCCCAGGTTTTGGTGCAAGGGTTCTGGAAATCCTTTGTCCTCGCGCACGTGAGATGTTCTCATATTGCCTAGGCATCTTGCTTGGGGCATAACGCAATGTTTGATCTCGTATGAGCTGGCCAAGGCTTAAGCTTGTCTTGTTTCGTTCTACTTCGGTAATACTTCGGTTGAGTTGGTTGCATACGTCCGACGACAAGTCTTCTAATCCAGCGTCGAGGTCACGACTTTCTGTGTTCCCAACTATTCCGCATGCCGCTGTGGCAATGTTCAGCAAAGCTTTCCTTGAGGTTTTCATGGCATCCTCAAAAGTCAAATTAAGGGTTGTCGCTTGAGTCAGCCTCACACCATGGGCTTCAGAAGTGTCAATTCAGCAAATTCTCCTTGCTCGAGGGAATCGCGTGCCTCTCCTCCGGTGGTTTCTGGGAGATCTGGGGGCCCGCATATAGGTAATCTGCAATCTCTAGATCGGTGACTTCAGACAGGTCAAAGCCGGATGAAGACGCTTGGCTGGCATCTTAAGCCAAATTCACGTATCTTGGATGGCTGAAACATGTGATTTCTCATCGGGTAGCTTACTGACAAAGGATCTGAAGATTTCAGCGCAAGCAAGTTGTATTCTCCAACGGACAGGGGGTGCGAAAATCTGCTTGCGACCGTTGGTTTGCCTCAGCAGCTAGTTTAGCTTCCATTCTTCCATTGTCCTATGTAGCCCCTATATACTACATACTGCAGCTGCATGTAGCTTCCATTTTCTTCTCCATTATCCTTGTATTACCCCTATATACTAGCTTTAACTTCAGGGTGCGGGCTTGAAGTAGAAGACACGCAGCCTTCAGGCCACCAAGATGCCTGCTTCCCAGAGTACGGGCTGAAAGAGCTATCATAAACATGATGATCTAGTAGTTGCCATACTGTTTTCCATTATCGATGTACAACCCTTATATATCCCTAGTATAGCTTCAGTGGTTTCGATTTTGTGGAGCATGGTCCCTCCTGGGGACGCCGTACGCGCGCGTTTGCGCAGGCGCTTTGTGCCTCTGACGCTCTCCGCACTTCGCAGGCTTCGCGCGCTTCGCGGGTTTAGCGCACTTTGTGACTTCGAGTGGCTGCGCGTGGCTTCCTGCGCTTCGCGCGCCACGAGGGCGTGGTTTCGTGCGGCTTCGCGCGCATCGCGTCCTGCGCGCTCTGCGGGGGTGTGGCTTCGCGTGGCTTCGCTCGCTTCGCGCGGTTTGCGCGCTTCGCGCTCTTAGAAAATACTATCACTATGACTATTACTATTAATATCACTATTACTATTGCTATTCCTATTGCTAGTACTATTACTATAGATATTACTATTACTGTTACTATTAGTATTTCTATAACTACTGTTACTATTACTGATACTACTACTGATGATCTACTACTACTACTACTACTACCACTACCACTACCACTACTACTACTACTACTACTACTACTACAATAATAATTGAAGGATATTTAAGGACCGGAGAACCCCACATGTGTGGTTGGGCATGTATCTCAGTGAGATAATATTATTAGGATGCCGTCGCCCACCGAAATAAGAAGACGTGTGCGAAGAGGAGGTGAGAAGACGAAAC
>CAJNIZ010043637.1:30685-52336 GCA_905231905.1 Symbiodinium pilosum | reverse complement strand
ACATTTGGACCCATCGAGGGGCCCAGGCTTAAAATCAAACATGTTGACCCCTCGAAGGGCCCAGGCTTAACGTCAAACATTTTGACCTTTGGAGGGGCCTAAGCTTAACATCAAACATTTGGACCCATCGAGGGGCCCATGTAACATCAAACATTTTGACCCCATGAGGGGCCCAGGACCAACATATAAAACGTTCTGACCCTTGAGGCCCAGGCTTTACATAAAAAAAATTGACCCTCGAGGGGCCCAGGCTTAGCATGAAACATTCTGACCCTCGACGGGCCCGTATATGTATGTGTGCTACCCCCTCCCCACTTACCTACCCTTTCTGGCCTTCATGAGGTTATCTTGTCCAATCCAAAGATAGGTTTTCAGAAGCCCTAGATTCAAATAATTAGTCCCTAATAAGATCCTTATCTGGAGTGATCCCCAATAAGGCCTCAAATTTGGAATAGTCCCTAGTAAGGCCGTAATTTGGAATACTCTCGAATAAGGCCTTAATGTGGAATAATCCCCCCTAAGTCCTTAATTTCCGAAATAGTCCCCAATAAGGCCCTAATTGGGAATAGTCCCCTAATAAAGCCATGATTTGGAAAAATCCCTAATAAGGCCTTAATTTGATATAATTCTAATAAGGCCTTAACTTGGAATACCACCTAATAAGCCGCTAATTTGAAATAATCCCCAATAGGGCCCTAATTGGGAATAGTCCCTAATAAGGCCTTAAAGAGGAATAATCCCTCACAAATAGTCCCTAGCACGGCCATACCTTTGGTATAATCATAATCCCTAATAAGGCACTAATTTGGAATAGTCCCCAGTAAGGCCCTCATTTGAAATAGCCATTGATAAGGCCCTGATTGCGCTTCTACGGGCTGGGGGTCCAAAAACATGGAAATTATGAAAATCATTGGCCCTGCCAATGTTTTCTTGCACTTGGAGCTAGAAAACATTGGCAAAACCAATGTTTTTGCAGGTCCGATGTGGTTGATGCAGACGAGTGACCTGACAAAAGGCCAAAAAAGGTAGGTACTGGGGGGGGGCACCGTATGTGTGTATGTATGCGTGTAATTTGACCTTTGTTTTACCGAGACGGAAGAAAGGAAATAAGACCTGTATTTCCCTTTGCTTTCCGGAGATGGAAGAAGGGAAATACGACCCTTATTTCCCGATGGAAGAAGGGAAATAGGATCCTTAATTCCCTTAGTATTCCGGAGATGGAATAAGCAATTTTCGTATCGACCGATTTGTGATGATGCTCCGCACGGGAATGCCATTTTTAATGAAAAGCCAGTGAAATGTTGAGGATGCTCCGCGCGGGAGCGCGATTTTTTCTTCAAAATTTCAGGGAGCGCCATTTGATCAAAACACGACGAAATTTTGAGGGTGCTCCGCACGGGAGCACACTTTTGAACGAAAGAACGATGAAATTTTCAGGATGTTCCGCGCGGGAGCGCAATTTTCTTCAATAAATTCAGGATGCTCTGCACGGGAGCGCGATTTTGAACGAAAGAATGACGAAATTTTGAGGATGCTCCGCACGGGAGGGCGATTTTCGTCAAAATTTTCAGGATGCTCCGCCCGGGAGCGCGATTTTCGTCCACATTTTCAGGATGCTCCGCACGGGAGCGCGATTTTCGTCAAAATCTTCAGAATTCTCCGCACGGGAGCGCGATTTTCGTCAACATTTTCAGGATGCACTTCAAAATTTTGAGGATGTTCCGCACGGGAACGCGATCTCCGTCAAAACAAGACGACGTTGAGCGGAGCAGTTTGGTATAGAATTGGTACAGGGATCAATTTTTTAACGACGATGCCGACGAATCCTATGCCAATCCTATACCGGAAAGCTCCGCCAAATACCTCCCTCTTGAGCCCGGAAAGCCACCTCGAACGACGTTCGTTTGGTATAGGATTCGTATAGAAACCCTTGACATCCTCGTTCATAAATGATCAAAAATTTCCGAATGCTTCGCACGGGAGCGCAATTTTGATCGATTTTGACAAAGATGCTGGAAACGCCTCAATTAAGCGCTACGCAATGATCAAAGTCAAATAGTAATGCCCATAATACTATAATACAAAAACTCATACTAGTACTAATACGAATATAACGATGATAGTAATTAATGATAGTACCAGTATTAGAACTAGCAATAGCATATAGTGTAATAGTAGTAGTTGTTGTTGTTCCCCACATTCACTGTGGGGTTCTAATTGTTTAGATGCGCCGTCGCCCGCCGACACCCGCGTGCTCTTCCGTCGCGCAAACATTTGGGACGCGCTCTTGTTCGCTTAAAAATCGCGCTCTCGCTCGAGACATCCTCAAAAAATCGGCGTATTTTATCGGGTTTTGATCAAAAAAAGGCATCGCCTTTAAAGTGCTCTTGGTAGAGTGGTCTGATCGCGAATTGGTCGCGTCTCGATTTGGCAAAATTGGGTTCGCGCGGCTTCGTGCGCTTCGCGCGAGCTTCGCGGGCCCCCGCCCTGGGCGGGCTTCGCGCCCTTCGCGGCCTTTGCGCGTTTCGCGGCCTTCGCGGGCTTCAGGTGCTTCGCGGGCTTTGCTGGCCTCGCTCGCTTCGCGGGTTTCGCGCTCTTCGCGGGTCTCGCGCGCTTCGCAATCGTAGCTTCGCGCAGTCTTGGCGGACTTTGCGCGCGCGATTCGCGCCTGGCTTCGCGGGCTCAGCGAGCGCTTTGCGCGCGTGGCTTTGCTTCGCGCGCCCATCCGCGCGTCCCGAGAGCGGACCATTGTGATTTTCTTGTCCATCATCCGTATATACCCTCACATATCCTTTATTATAAGTCAAAAGGCGGAAGGCAGGAGCTCCAGGCCGGTCATACGGTCATAGCAGCAGTTCTTGCAACTTTCATCCTTGCATATTTATATACAAAGTTTCTGGGCAAGAAGGCTTAACAAGAGCCCAACAACCTTTCTAGATTTCTTTGGGCTGCGGGCGGCTTTTTGCCCGCGCCGTTTTTGCCAGCCCATGTGAAGAAAGGATACGAAAGGTCATGCCGATGTAGTGTTCAGCCAAGGATAAGCACAAAGGCAAGCCTCGCGACAAGACCAGGCGTAAGTGCAGGGATTCATAAGTCTTCGGAACGTTACGCCCGGGTGGCGTGCATTTGCGGTGTTTAGATTGTAAGTAGTTCTAGGGAGTTCGGCAGGAGTTTATTGGGCTCTTATGAGGATTCGGTGTGCTTTCGCGAGGATCTGATTATTTCTGGGCTGCGGCCCGCCTGAAGCTCTGCAGTTTTTGGGAGGCATTTGGGGGCTTGGGAGGCCTGCGGGCTTCTGGAGGGGGTCTTCCATCTTGATTCTGTTGGCTGGAGAGTCAAATTCCAGAAAGTTAGTTTGGGCAAGCGATTCAGGATTTTTGGCCATTCAGAATGTTGTCCTCTTGGGTGCCTCGCAACTCGCAGTTCTCAAAAGAGGGTCCGGGCACCCTTCCGTGGAATTGCGGAGGGTTGGTGATTCCACCCAGGTTGTGGAGTTCAGGTCAATATATGGACTCCCCCAAAAGCCGCGTCAATCAACGCGTGATTCGACCATTGAGCTCTTGCGGGTTTGCAGGGCGGTCAGCGGTCACAGACTTTTGGTCTTTCACTGCCGCCGGTTGGAACAATGAAGCATGCAGCTGAACTCCCAACAGCCAGGTCATGCTTTGCCTAGTGGCCATCTCGTGAAGAAAATGGCTAGCGCCAGCACACTGTGCCTGAATCACCAACTACTTGATACTTGCAGTACTCAGTCATACAGAATCCAGCTACGTCTCGCGCATCTGGGGTGCCATCCACTTTTTTGTTCCCCTTTGCAGAGTAAAATGTTGTCCTAAGAGCTGTCCTTTAGCTTGTCCGCATACATCCTTGGCAGAAGCTCCCGCTTTTAGCGCATGCCAGCAACTCCCTGAGCATAAGATGTCAGCTGCAGCCCGCCCTTTCAGCCCTTTAGGGCTGCACTGAGGTGGAACCTTCTTTTGATAAGTAAATCAGCCAAACCCACCTGAGACCTCCTCGCAGTCTTGAGAATGGCGTGTCGCATGTCGTCGTCACGTTTTGCTTGTCCAAATCCAATGAAATCACAGGCACATAGCGTGAAGTGGGCATGGCTGCCAATGGGGTTGGCATACCCCAGCGCAACCCACCATTTGGTGGATAAGAATTCGCAGACCTGAAATTTTCGCTGCGTGGTTCAATTTGATCACGGCATGTCAAACTTGCCTTTCCTGCAGTTTGTCACTGCTGCATGCCACAGTCTGTGATATAGGGCCAGTTTTGACACGTTGCATGGTCCAGGAGGTTAGACTCTATTTAGAGCTTGAGTAAACGGACCGGTGAGGATGCTGCATTTTGACGGCAGGCCCGGGCTATCGAGAAGCATGGCAAGCCGGACTCTTGCCATGCAAGACCCGACTATCATTTTCAGAAGGTGTAAAGTTTGTGGCTAGGGGTGAAACTACCGTGAGAGTATTAGGGTTTGCGTTTCAGCGGCTACATTGTTCAGCTGCAATGCGCACTTTTCATCTCGCTCGAGGATCAGCCCTTGGAGATTCTGTCTTTGGTTTCTTCTTTTCCTCTCCGAGCTGAGGTACCCTTCCGTCATGTAAACAAGATGCCGTCACCTGAACGCTTTGCTTGTAAGCAGCGAGGCGCCAGGGATACTTCTCTGGCCGTACTACTGGTTGGAGTTGCATATGCAACTAGAGATTCCCTCCCTTACACTTGTCTGCCCTCAATCTTAAACTAATTCATACTAATTCTGTGGGCCAGCCTGAGCTCAGGCAGTTGGAGGCCGCAATGCCGAAGGCAAATCAACTGATCAGCAGTTGTCGCTGTGTGAGGTGTCAAAATCCACGTTTGCCTGCTGCACGGTCTCCGACATACTCTGATATGCCAAGTTTCGTTAGGCAGCGTCACGGGTTGATCGTAACAGACAAGTGGGAGGTTCAAGCTCGCTAAAAACTTATAGCATACTCGCAGGGTACTTGCAAAGCAGTCCGGAAGAAGCCACTCTCGAAAACATCATGCACCTGTCAAACCAGAAATGCGTACTCCAAAGCACGCCTCGCCAAAAACATACCACCTGAGAAGCCTCCTGAGTCTCAAACCACTGCGAATGGCCAGAGGGCATCAATATGCTATATGGTAGTTTCCATTTGCTTTTCCATTTTCCCAATATTATTACCTCAATATACCATATAGTAGTTTCCATTTTAGTGTGCTTTGGCAGGAGACCCGAAAGGTGGAATTTTATCGGGATCGCATCGAAAGGAAGACCATGCTGCTCTGCCTGAGGATGCTTCGGAAGGGCGAAGATGGCTATAGTTCGCCTTAAGTAGATAGAATATGGGGTACATGGGGATCTTACTATAATATACCCAAAGCCATGTTCTATCTACTTAAGGGGGGCTATAAGTTCAAGCAGCCACTCAAGTAGTCATAACATTAAGAAGAGCCATGAAGATGCTAGACGATTCTTTCCACCATTCCAGGATAGGTGTGCTAGGTACTAGAGATCTTGAACATCAATGCTGAGCAGGAACGCATATGGCATGGCACCACCCAAGAAGCACCCCCGACCTCAGACATGGTCCCTTCAGACTGAGAAGCCTCTAGCATCCCCGGGATGAGAAACGTAAGGCCTGGTAGTTCTGTGAGCCCGCACCGCGAAAAAGAGATGGCTTGAGGTAAAGGCATTACTGACAATGGCCTTTCCATCACCCCAAGAATGATTCCTATTATCTGTTTCCACCATTCCCAGCACCAGCAAATCCAAAGCCGGTGAGTCCCGAGCTTCAACTCCTCAGCCGGATTCAAAATTTCTGGTTTAGGCTTGGGTTTCTTCAAAGCGTGAATGACCCTAGATCTTCAATTTAAGGCTGAGCAAGCTGTCAACAGAAGCCTGTGCAGCAAGCTTGGCACCAAAAATTGGAAGACGGAAGCATGCCTTCCACCCCCCAAGGCGTACCAGGCTTCGTTTCTCCACAGCTTTAGAAGAATTACTCGAGTGTCAAAGGGAAGGGGCTCATAATCCTGGGAACCAGTCCTTGGAACCGCAAAAATTGGTATTCGCCGTAGTTGCGCTTAGTATAGATCAAAAGTTTGAGACATATCTAAGCTCTGGACATTAGAATTCTGCTGGGTTTCCTTCATCACAGGCACAAACAACTCACCTTCGACAGCGAGCATGGCCACCCGGACAACCAGACAGCTCAGATCCAGTCAATTAGCTTGGATTTGTGGATTAGGCTTCACTTCTGTGGGATGGCTCAGACACGAACGTCATTCCTGGCTCGCTTCGTGCCAGTGTGTACTCTTTTAGTATATCAGCAGGATTCTGGTCCTTTCTATGGCATGTGACATTGTCCAGAGACTTTTGCTTACACTTTTTCTGGCAGCCTGCCTGTTTGAGCCCTGAGGGGCAGGGCCGCCATTTAGAGTTTACAGCGGCTGTGGGTTGGGATAGCCTGGAGTCCAATTAAGGTCCTGGTGTTGACGTGGGCTCGGCACAACTTTTCTCAAACATGCTGTCAGCTCTAACGTGTTGCCATGGTGATTTTAGACATTATGCTTCAAGACAGGGCAAAACCGGAAACGCCCCCCAGCAAAGATCGTCGTTGCCAGAGTGGACTCACCTGACAGCATCTCTTGGGCAAGGCCCCCTTTATCAATCCGGGGATCGAGATTGGGTGGCCGGCATGGGTCAATCCCGCGACATTTTGCAACAACTGTAGACAAGCTCTCAGCTTCAGACTAAGACACGCGTTGATTGGGCAGCTGAGGAAACTCCATGTTTGCCGTGAATGGAAAATCGAAGTCAACTAATTAAGCCAACATGCACTCTTCTTTGTGGAGGTGGGTTGACGCCTAGAAGATTGGAAGCTTCGGCGGTGTCGAGAGTAAACGTGTTGGGACCCCCTGTGCACTATCGATCAAGCACTCTTGGAGAGAAAGCTCCCTGAGCCCCAGACGGAAGCCCTGCCTCCAAATCCAGGGAAAAGGCTTTGAACATCCTGAACGGCACATCCTGAGGCGTAGAAAGGCGCAAGCATCTGGTGGAGAACATGGATCAGACATTGGGTGAGGCCGACTGGGCAGGATATTAGGGACCAATGAGTAATAAACGGGACCGTATGGGGTTGCGGACTGTGGCTTCAAGCAAACCGCAATATATACTTACTTCTTTCAAGGTGCCGTGTTCTTCGGCTTTTTGGGAGCGTTTGGGCTGGGAATGGCCAGGCACCGCAAGCCCGCATAGCTAGGTGGTGGGGTTGGGGAGATTCGGTTAGCCATTTTGAACTCTCAAAGCCTGGCGCAGGGCTGGCGTCCTACTCCTACTGGCTACCTCTGGTAGATGTTGTTGTCCCCAAGAAAAGAGGGCCGCAGGCCAAAAGCGCATGACTTGGGATGATGTGGATTAAATCCCGGAGAATGCAATTCAGTCCAGTTTGAAGAGGCCCCCCATTTTTGTCTCATCACGCGAGTGGAGTACGAAGGGAGTAGTTGTGGATTGGATTCGTGTTCTCCAAAGGTGCTTACTTACATCCTATCTGACATGAGAACATCAACACCCAGAACAACACATTGGGTGAAATATTGTATCACGCACTCCAAGGTGAAACTGGAGTTGGGTGTTTGGAAAACGGAGTGCAGAAAGCCTTGCGCCCCTTTCCTAGGTGAATCAGTTCACTCAACCGGAGAAATGCGAGCTCCTCATGACCTATCTCCGGCGCGGCTTGCAGATCACAAAGCTCTGCTCTCTGGATGAAGACCATGCAGAGATTCGGCATCTCCATTTCTTGGGGACATGTTCAACAGGAGTTCGGGGTTGAGGCCATAGGCAGGCTTGGATTGCTAAATAGTTTCAGGTGCTGCAAGAGCTCGGGTTCATGCTGAGGCTTACATTTGCAAAAAATTGCCCGTGGCCTCAGAGGAAGTGTGGTACTCTACTTTTTCGTTTTGGGATCCTGGGCTGTTGCTGCTGTTGTGGTTGGTGGCGGCGGCGGCGGCGGCGGCGGTGGTGGTGGTGGGTTCTGCTATCATTAGTGTTGGTGACTGTTTGTTGTTGTTGCTATTTGTTGTCGTTGCTGCGGCTTCTGTTGCTGTTGCGGTGGTGGCGGTGGGATGGCACGGATTACATTCTCATTGTTCTTTGTCTGGTGGTGTTGTGAAGGTGATGCTCTGGTGGTGCGCAGCGGGGCCTCATCTGATACTGCTACTGATGCAGCGATGGGGATGCCTGCTGCTGTTGCTGCTGCCGCCGCTGCTGCAGCTGCTCTCGTAGTGGTCCTTTTCCTGCTCATCATTCATTCTTGTCCGCGTGCTCCTCCCTCTCCTCCTGCTCCCCCTCCACCCCCTCCTTTCTCTCCTTATCCTCATCCTCCTCCTTCATACTCGTCCTCGTCCTCGACCACCTCGTCGTTGTCTGGTCGTCATGGTTGTGCTCGTTGTGCTGGTGTCATCTTTGTGTCGTGTTGGCATAGTCGTTGTATTCGGTTGAAAGAACCTTCCCAAGGCTTCCTGCGCCGAGGAAAATCCCGGACTGTAGCCTCAATAACCTTTCGGTCTTGAGAGTCCCTGTCCTCACCATCATTTAGGACTGGCCGACTGCAGTGTACATGCGCCTGACTCAGAGACATCAGTTTGTATCAGTTGACGTGGGCGTGGTCATGGTCATCGCATTGCGCGCGTTCACATTCACATCCTATCATATGTTTGTCCTCCAAAACCACAAGGATGTCAAATCTTGAGCAGGGAGCCCATCTGAACCTGCTATCCTTTCATATCCTTTCATCATATCAGAGACATTCAGAGACGCACCGATATCATTTACAATGGTGTTCGCAGAGCTCTGTGGCGCTTTGAAGAAGACATATGTGCTTCCTGGTCCACCCCTAGGCTGGTTGTTTGTATCCAAGTATCGATAGAAGGCGCAGAAAGCTCTTTAGCCTCAATTCTTACACAAAAAGCTGCACCTCGCTCAGCGGCTTGAGGAATGTATTGTTGCATTGTTCAAGGTGTCGTCATGGATCCTCTGAATCCTCGCGAGTGCTCTGGGGGCTACACAGAGGACAAGCTGCACCTCAAGCTGATTCATTTCTGGTTCAGTCTTCCACGCACGCTTCTGACATAATTACGTTTTGGCATAGTTTCCAGAATTTTGCATAGTCTCTCTTTAGGACAGGGACGGCGTGCCACTTCTCAATGGCAAGAAGTGCCCTACAGTAGCACAAAGACGGACCTTGCGTTTGATTGGTTTGTGGCGGGCCGCCTGGCTTGCTCGGTGGCCTAGCAAGACGTGACATCCTTCATTGGACTAGGAGTTCCAGGCTTGAAGGGAGTTCTGCGGATCCTGCAGCAGGCTGCAGAGGGGCTAGATTACTTCATAATGTGAATTCCTGACATCTCCAGACTAGCTGGTCTTAGGCGAAGGGTCACCTGTCTGTTCATAATATGATTTGTCCAGGATGGTTGTGGAGAGAGCACTTCTTGCCTTGCTACATCCCAGCAACTGGTACAAAAAGAGAAGGACAGGATAGCACATTTTCCATGAATCAACCTGTGGAATGGATCTCCATACAGCTTCTTAATGCATTTGAGCAACCTCAAAACCACAATCCAATAGAGCCGCCGCTACGTCTTTTCCTTCCGCAAGGTTGTAGTCACGTCTTTTTCTCATTTGGGTACCGGCAAACTCCGAACGTATGAGGTGAATCAGGCAGGTTTGCACAAACCTTGTTGGCCCGTTCGCCACCCAAAACGGACGCAGCTTGCCGGTGGCTAGAAGCTCCCAAGACCAAAATGAGGAGAGAGGAGACAGGGAGGGGTTGTAGTGACCTTGGAAGCTATGGTGTATGGTTCGGGTTTCTTGGTTGGGAACCATTGACTGCAAGACCTGGGTCAAATTAACATAACTAATGCTCCAAACCTGAGACGCTGTTTCACAGAGCCGCTGCTGAAGGGAGAACGCGAACCCGCGCAGGGGGGCACGCACCTTGGCACAGCAAAGCAAAACGCAAAGCAAAAAACAAAGCAAAAAGAAAAGCAACAGAGGTTTCGCCCAAGAGTCAGAGAGTAGGAAGCAGGGGTAACAACGATCATCCCTAAAGCATTAATCCCTGCTCCCGGACAACCCTGAATCCTGACGTGACGGTGGTGCCTTGAATGTGACAACAGTAGTATGTGGACGAGGTCCATGTGTCTCAGCAACTTTGTCATTCTGGCAAGACCGGAGCTCAGCTTTCAATGTAAACTACAGCTAAGATAGCTTCATTGTAGGACTCTCAAGAAAGACAATCTTTGAAGCAGGTTTGATGCTATACTCTTACAGCTGGGGTTCTGTTGCGTCTTCTTCTCTTGTTGAAAGTTGGCATGAAGAGATTAATGGAGAATTTGCAGTCCTGGTTCACGGGAGAAGCTTCCAAAGCTTGTGGCTGGTTCTTAATCTGTCCGTCATGCTTCTGCTCCATCACACTCCACTTTTTTCTTTGTGGTGGCTTGTGCTGCCTGCCGTTTGGAGCGTGATAAACGTGCTGAACATGGGAGCAATGCCTGAAATAGTGTGGCTATCTTCATCGCTGTCACGGCCAAAAGGCCCTTCCCGACCTCTTGAGGCAGAAAACTTCGATCCCGCAGAACGCCCTATCGATCCATAAGATGTGCACGATGCCTCCAAGCACCAAGCCGGCTCCTGACATCCGAGTCTCTTCAACCTAGAGTACAGGTCTCCAGGTGGTCCTTGACAGAGAAGGATGCATAGGATGGGACAGTCTCAGTATACTTTCAGGCTTGGGACCACCGTGAGGTGTCAGGTATACTATAGCACTACGCGAAGGCCTTCAGAGGTCATGAAGCAGCTGACCCTTCGTAAGATGCACAGCCCCGCTTCCCTGTCAATCGGCCATCTGAAATTCGAGGCAGAGGCGATCACATAACCCTCCCCTGCTCTATCTATTTGTAGAAGGTTAGCTTGGCGGATAACTAGCATGCGTGCAAGGTGTTTTGCACAGTCAAGTGAGCAGCAGGAACAGCCCATAAGGTAGGGCTCCATGTCCTAGATTACAACACGTTCCAAGTTGGAACCCTAGATCTGAAACCTTCAACCCTAAGCGCGCCAGAAATCTGGCAGCCCTCGACCTGTCTTCAACAGAAACAAGCCACCAGGCAACGACACCTCCGACTTCGCGGATGTCGAGGCGGTAAAAGCTGCCAGCGAATTGAAGAAACAGCTGCGTGGCTGCTTGATTTTCGGGGTCAAACGCTTCGCTGTGGTATCGGTATGCCAGTACACCTGCGCGCTGGAACCTGCGACAGCAGCCCCCTAAATGCTGCTTCCAAGTGTCGCTGGGCAGGTAACAAGTCTGCGAATCCCAAGCCTGCAAGCTCTAGGGTATGTCAGCAAGAGATAGTAGGAGTTGGAAGTAGGAAAGTAGGATTGGAGGTGAGTTCTTGAGCAGAAGCATATTGGATTGGATCTCCAGATTTGCACGAAACTCATTGTGCAATTGCGGTGTTGGTGTGGTGCGGCGTGTGGCGGCGGCGGCGGTGGTGCTGGTGGTGGTGGTGGTGGTATCAGCAAGTAAGAGGGCAGCACCAGCAAAATGGTTCTGTCTGGTTCCGTTGAGGCTCGAGGGAGCTGGCGTCATAGCCTCTTGGCATAGCACTTTTGCGGAACCTTTCAAGACTCTTCTTGTGCCGCCTCAAGACCTGAGATGATTTTTGGGGTTGCATGGGCTTAAGTTGTCACATGCTCGTGTATTTGCACGAAACAAAGATGGGCTCGGGGGGCTTTACAGATTCTGTTACTCTGCAGGCACACGTTACGGGCTATGTGATTCTTTTGCGGTCATTTTTTTGGATCACATCCATGGCGCAGCGAGCGCTTCAGTTGGTCTGACCTCCGGGACAGTTTTGAATCATCAGCAGCGGCTTCCAAACGGATACACCCACTCTGAAGGCTTGGGCCCATTCAGCCCCAGAGCCATGAGCTCCACTCCCATGGGAGTTATCGGCGGAAGGGTCTCTAGAGCGCAAGACTGGGCCCGAACAGTTTTGCAAATTTGAGGGTGTGTCTGGCTTTGACGGCCACATCCCATGAATATAAGGGATTCCCTGGCCCGCAGTTTCGGGTTCTGATCCCGAGGAACGGCGCTGGGCAGTCTCCATGGTCTACTTGAAGCTTGACCACAACATCACGCTGTAAAAATGTCAGTGTTGGGGCTAGAAGACTTCGTGGAGTGAGGTCACAGGACGGTGACTGAGATCCAGCATGTTCATCACCATCGTTTGACCCGAAATTTCAACGGGCATTATGCAGCCGGGATGACCGAGCCCGATAAACTCCATACAAATACCTTAAGGCCTTCCAACTAACTAGTTTGCATTGGGAAGTGAACCCTGCCCCACCCCTACCATGCTCCCACAGCATGATGCCTGCACTGGAGAAAGCTTTTGAGTTCCTTCACGGGATTTGGAAAACCGCATGCATCAAAACCATGGTCTTGGTTCTAGCTACGATTTGATGTTTTTCTTGGAGTGCTCGGCAGTAAACTGTAGCTTCCGCTTCATTGATTAGGAGTTTCCAGCATGTTGGTGGGCCTTCCTTTTGAAAGAGTTCCAACCTTCGGTAGAGCGCTGCACCAGCAAATGCAAACACGTTTCAGCATACCTTGTCTCAGGCTGTGGTGGGGTTACGTTTTCAGTCATGCACTTGGTCCATTGGTAGGAGTGCTACTGTATGACAGCGAACACAAGTGTGAGACCCACGAAAGCCTCGTCTATGAATGGTACGAGTGATCTTTGCCCTGGCAAGAAAGAGCACTGAAGGCTCTCGCTGTTGAACCTCCTCTCGTTGCTGCTGGCCCTTGGCCAAAGTGGACAGAGTGCAGGCATCGCTTTTCTTTGCATAGTACTCGACTGTACTTTGGCAAGTGAACCTTTAGCGCTAAAAGATCCAACAGACATGAAGACGGTGCGCCTGCTTCTTGTGTACCAACTTTCGGAGAGGTTGCATACAGGCTATTACGCAGCGAGTGCAGTTTTGGAGTTTGAAGGTTTACCGCGATAGGGGCGAAGCGGCAACTTTCACAACAGGTTGTCGGAATTGAGCATTTGGTATGCACCACGGGATGGCGACCCCGTGGCACAGAAGACCAGATCCGAAGCCTTACCTGTTTAGCAGGCTTGCTGTTTAAGGAACTTAAGATTTCCGCTTTTGCCTTGGAAGGTGGAACTGACTCGATGCCTGCGAACAATGCTACAACTTCAACTGCAACTTCATTTTCCGATCTGGTGAGTGACCCAATACGGATCCTGCAGCTTGGAAAAGCAGCCAGGGTCCCCCCATGATCCTTCTACACTTCATTTGGATGTGAATGTGAAGGGCTTGCTAATCACAAGCCGATGACCTGATATGTAAGGGACTGGCTACCGGATGGGGTCCTTTTCTGGGGCCTTCCGGCTGTTTCGGCGCTGAGCACCTTCATCTCAGGACTTTGCATTGCAGGGAATCAGAGTCTCAGAGCTCATGCCTTGCTGGATTTAGAGGTGCCATGGGCTGAGCAAGTGAATTCCTTGGAAGGGCCAGGCTGTCCAGTTTTGAGACCCCGGCTAGCTATGATCATTGCTGCTAGCGCATGTTTTGGGCAGATGGGAGCAGGACAGGATGGCATTCCCTTATCAAACCGTAAAGCATGCAACGGAAGATGTAGGCACAGCCCTTTGCCCTTGAAGCAAGCCTCTGAGCAGTAATACCTTGTTAATGAAAATGACCTCTCAGAATACGTGACAGAAGCGCTGAACTACGTCTATGCAGTCAGCGAAATGCAGAAGCAACGGTGCTTTGTGCGCGTGCTTGTTGACTGGTTAAGTTGCTGTCACAGAATCCTGGACAGCATTCTTCCTCCTTTCTGCAATTGTCTGCGGCTCGAGATCTATGAGGTACCATCTAGATTCTAGCCTGCTGCAAGAGGAAGCTTGCGCCCTCAGACGGTTGTTTATCTTTCACTTTGGAAAAAACACAGCTGGCCCAATCTTGCACAGGACTGGTGGCCCGTTTTCGTTTTACGCGGCCAAGCTGGATTTGTTTCTGCAGAAGTCCACCCATTGCTTGTAGTCAGAAGTCTTGAACCTAAGCCCTGAGCTCAACCCCTGAACAGAAACGGTAACGGTAACGGTTATTATTTTCACTACAACTACTATTGTTGTACCATTCTCGTTTTTGGTACCACTGTCGCTGTGATGAGGTGTATCGAGATTTGTAGTATTATGGGTGCTATACGTATTTTCCCTTTACTACCATCATCTGCGCTTCTAGTCCATGTTACGATGATTGTTACTTCCTCCATGTTTTGTATGACGGAATTGTGCGATTATTGGCGTTGTTTCTATTCTTAGGCGTGACAGACTTGCAATCATCATCATTGTCGTTTTGTTAGCATTGTCAAGAATAATGCTTATGGCCGTTGATCATCGTTATTCCATCTGTCATGGTTCGTATGACTCATCCCCTTTTTAGGTACTACTAGCGTTGCTGTTGTTCTTGCTTTGTGTTGTGAAGTACTTATCTCATTCTTGGCTATGACAAGAGGTCTCATTCTTATAAGTTACGAGGACCATTCATGAATTTAATCAAGGTGATTGTGTTCGGTACTCTTAGCCTTGTTGTTCGCAGTTCTGTCAATACAGTCACTGTAGCAATTACTCCTATGATTTTTTGTATGGTCACCATTGGTAGACGTTTATGACGATGGGGTCTTTTTCGTGTGTCCTGGTCTTCGTGTTGTTCTTTCTGTTCTTGTTGGGGGGTGGAGGGGGCTGCTCCCCCGCTCCCTGACTGTTTTCTAAAATTACGCCAGCAAAAAAAACGACATTGTAAAGAGCGCTCCAGGACCATGCACGAGCAAGAGGGACCACTCCAAGACAAGTCCAACGGTGATCTGAAGCCACCGAGACACCAAAGGCGAGTACAGTACTGCACTTCGCCACGAGCACACACCAAAAGCAGACGCGTCTGCATTTTGCGAGAAGAAGGGGTTTCAAGCAGCGACCACAATTTGCCGTTCGCGACAGCGAGGCTCCAACAGCGACGACACTTCTGCAACTCGTGACGAACACGCGCAAAAAGCGACGACACTTCTGCGTTTCCCTACGTCAAGGCCCCAGAAGTGACGACAGTTCTGCATTTCGCCATCGCACAAACTCCAAAGTTTATGAGTTTTGCATCCCCGGCTAGAAATTGTTGATCGGTATCGCATGCTGATCCTGATCTTCAAGATGCTCGATCCCCATTTAAGTTTGCTTTGATTTCTTTGTCCCATCAGAAGGGCTGGGAGAGAAGCCTTGCAACATTGAATTGATTTATTGCTGAAGAGGACCTCTTGCAAATTTTCACACTTCTGCCTTCGTCATCCTGCATCCAGATCCCAAATCCTCAACACAAAGCACTGAACCTCAAACTGTGACTTCAGACCACCCTCAGACCCAAAAAAGGAAACTAGCCGCGCAAAAGCATCAGGGCACCTCTTATGTCACACCTTGTTGTCAACTGGATGAAAGTGCCAACCACCAGGAGGTGAAACCAAAACCGCGTCCCAAAACCGACACCACCGGTCTGCAACCTGAACCCGTCGGAAACTTTTCCTGTTAAGTCAGATCCCATTTCCCTTCCAATGGCCCTTCCAAGGTTGCGCTGGAGCAAGGCCCTGTCTGCCGCAGCCAACCTCGAGGCTGTTGGCAGGTTTGGGTGTATGGCTAGGGGTAGAGGCTGGGGCTCAGACCTGAGGATTGTCTGTTTAAACTTTCACGATTCAGGGTTCAAGGCTCAAGGTGTAGGGTTCCAGATGCTGTACTGCACAATGGCCAGCGCTTTGGAGCGCTCATGCTTCGCACAAGCCTCCGAGTGCAATGAGCTTCCTAGCCTGCGGAACCTGGGTAAACTCTGATCACTGATCTTGCCAGCTCCTGTCACTCGGTTCCTGGCCATACCAGCCCAAGAAGCGGTTTCTATTCTTAATGAATTTGAACTACTGGTGACTGACTTTCCCATCAGGCAGAAATCTGGAAATTCCGCACTCGGGTCAGCGACTCTCGCTTTCAGCACCTAGGGTTTCAGGGAAGTGTTGAGTTTGTGCACGTTTGTCGTTTAGGTGCCCGGTTTTCGAGAAAGAGGGGGTGGCTTCAGGAAAACCTTAAATACGCCAACGTCGGGCTCCAAAGCCGCATGTGTAGCCTGGATGCAACGGATGTCCTGATTGCTGGCAAGTACGAGGGTGCTCCATTCATTTGATGCATATGCAACGCTGCTGATCATGATGATGCTCAAGTCAAAATTACATATACCTATATTCTATACAATATAACAAGCACATACATGCATCTGGTCAACCTTTGAGATATGAGACTAGTCAGGTCCACCCCACGGGCCAGGGGCATGCCGGAACCAGAGCGACATTCCACCATCCGCTTCCCAGGAGCATATGAGCTGGAACCACAGCTGGAAAGCATTTGCTTCCCAGGAGCATAAACCTGAAGGGCCGGATTGCCAGGAGCATGCATGCTTGAATCATGTTTGTGTGCACCCTGAGAGCACCTGCTTCCCATGCGCATTCATGCCGGAATCGCAATAGCATCTGCTGGCAGCATCTCCCCACAAGCATTCATGCTGGACCGACAGCACCTTCGCATTCACCCTTCCCTGCTGGTTTCTTAGTCTTCGAAGCCTGGAACGAGTTTCCGGCGCCCAAATAACTGTTTCGACATGCTTTCCAGCGTGTACTTGCTAAAAAGTGCAGCCTGCGGACCCTGCCACGCAATGCAAGGCGGCTGCTGAAAGGGCTTGCGATGTTGAAGGGCAACAGCATGTAACAGCAAGGCAGAAACCGCAAGACGCACGACAAGCCCTGACACATAGAGACAGTGTTAGGTGATCTTGGCCCAAGACTCAGAAGCTAAGGACTATGTCGTCGTGGGGGTAAGTGCCCTGCCTGCATAAATCTTGCGCCACATGGTCATGCAGCAGAATCTCAGCTAGCACACTCTTGCAGTTCAAGGGTTCCTAGGACTTTTGCAGATGTGCAGCTTACCTTTGTATTGTTCGACGCAGACTGTTGTGCATACTCGACCTTGCCGTGCGGAGTCTTGATTGACCTCCTGCCCAAAGGATGCCGGCCCAGAAGGTAGAAAAAACCGGGGTTGCAGTGTAATAGCTACGCATGTCCTTGAGGGATTTTGGTGGTTCGAAGAGGTTGAGCAGTAGATACATCCTAGTGGCCTAGTGGTGTTCTGAGCAGGAACCGCCATAATCTTGTAACCTTGTACATTCGAATTTTATCGGCCCGAATCTCTGTCGCACTTGTTGGTGTTCTGCTGCAGGTCTGAGACAGATTAGGCAATTACACAATTAACAGGCAAGCTGCTCAGCATGAGAATGTTAGGGTGCCTTCAAAGCAGCTAGCTGTCTTCGCAAGTTTTTTGCTGGGTTGTTGACTTAAGGCTTCAGAGTCCAACCTAACAAGTAGGCGGCGCGGGCCTTGCGCTGGAATCGTTGAAGGTGCTTCGCCAAGTATGTATCAACAAGCCCCGCTTAAGATTGCGCATTCAGAGGGTAGGAAACATTATTATTTCAGCCCATGAAGAGCTTTGCTCTATTTAGCATCTTACCCTCAGACGAGATCTTCACATGCCTTGCAATTGCATCAAGAGTTAAATTCTACCTTTCGATTTCAAAGGGCATCAGGGTGCCACATGCCATCAAGATTCGTAAACGTTCACATGCCTGGTTGCGATTCTGCAGTGCGAAAATGACATCTCTGCCAATCCCAAACCTGGGGGTTCCAAGAGGTGAGCATACCGCGCTCTCCCAAATTAGCTGCTCTCTGGCCGAGATGCAAGGCTTCTACCCCAACACTGAAAGAAACGGCGCTCACAAGCCGAGATGAGTAGCAGCAGCTCCACTATTACCAATAGATGCAAAAGACTATTCGTGCTGGTGAGCGTAGCTAGCACGCCGGGCAACTGTAACCACGACCGTCTTCCAAGGCAACCCAAGTTCCTTGGCAGCACTGATGGGGTGCTATTGGTGAGCATACCTGGGGTGTGACGCACAGGTTTTGCGAGTTTGACAGAATTGAGAGCTCGTTGGGATGGGGGAAAGTCTCGGAGACGGACTTCATCATCAACACCTTGTGAACCGGAATAGTAATAGTAAGTTCTGGGTTCATCGCGGAGATCATCTGGGGTCCTTGCCATGATATCTGGGGTTTTCAGCAGCACGGAAGCACAACATGTCTAACCAGGCTATCCTAAGATGGAAGCCCAGAGAAAGGAACCTGTAAATGTGTTTTCCAGCAGAAAATCGATGGCAAGGCAGCGTCACCGAAGAGGAACGGGCTGCTTCAAAGATGGACACGGAGCAGGTAGCTGGGATCTGCAGGAAGTCCTGAAACCTTGTTGCCATGATGTTTCTGCAAGATAAGAACCATTGATTTCAACATTCTTTCGCCTTCACGGTTCGTTGTGTTAGCTGTAGCATCCGTTGAGGATTCTGTCTTGGCTTGGATTCAGGGCTTGAAGGTTGGGATCTTGGGAAGCTTATGGCTCCTGCGTTCGGCCCAAAGTTCTCAAGCCGCATCACCGGCAGCCCAACGCGTTGATTTCTAGTAAGTTGGTTCCTGTCAGAAGTACGCCATGAGCCTAAACAGCCCGGATGATTGGGAAATCCTACGCCAACTAAATGACAGTTCCCATGGCCAAGGTTGTCACGCGCGAGCGCAAGCAGGCATGGTGATCCTGGGAGGGGAGAGCACAGCAGTGCTTACTTTCCAAGAAGGATGTTTTTTGCAAGGATCATGCTGCCCAGACTCAGTTTATGTCTGCTTTTTTTTGCAAGCTGCCATTGCGTTGGCAGCTTGAACCTGCACAGTAGGTGCGGTAGCCGCCACCAAGAGCCTTGTTCAAGGTAGGAGAGCAGCAGATGATACCAGAAAAGATGAAACCAAAGGTTGAGGGTGTGAATGTTGTGTAGAATCCAGCTGAATTTCTGGATTTGAGGAAGAACTGCTAGAAGGAACTAGCCACAGCTGAATGTGGCAGAGTCGTTGAGCTCGGAGTTTTAGATATTTTGTTCGGCGCAGGATTGTTGCCGCAGTCTCTCGAGCAAGGTTCCGGCAAAGAGGCCCTACTCATGGAAAGACTGGATTGCAAACCCCATCATCCCTCAATCAACCCGCTAACAATCTCTAACAAGAGTTCGGAGCACGATACTCGACATCCCCCACCTCCATGAAGCTCCAGGCACACTGGAAGCTCTCAGAAAGTTTGCTTTGAAAGCGTGAAGTGCTTCGGCGTGAGTATTGCAGATGAACACATGCCCAGAACATCACTTTGCCAGGATGAGGCACGCACCCTCTTTCGCTCGAATGCTCGCGCCCAAGCTTTGGGTGGAGAGACGGCGTGGGCCTGAAGGCAGTTCTCACGCGAGAGCAGGTTCGGGCATGTCAAACGATTTGGAGTTCGGCACAATTTAAATGACCTGCAACTTGTCCAGAAATCCCGCAAAAAACGCACTGCCCTTTTCGAGTTGTTTAGGCATGCTCACTTCTGAC
The DNA here is from genome assembly GCA_905231905.1 of Symbiodinium pilosum. Taxonomy (NCBI): domain Eukaryota; class Dinophyceae; order Suessiales; family Symbiodiniaceae; genus Symbiodinium; species Symbiodinium pilosum. The sequence goes on along the minus strand of CAJNIZ010043637.1, from coordinate 32,735 downwards.
AGTCACAAGCACGCCGTAACCACTGAGAAAGATCCAGGTCAACAACATCTTCAACACGGCCATGGAAGAGATGGGGACTAGCTCTCTCCACAACGGCTTCAATGACGCTGGGACTTTTTCGGTGTGAGCTTAATGTCAGCAGGGTTTAGGGCCGTTGGAAGGAGTCAGTCTGATGTTTGTAGGTCACAGATGGTGCTGTCACTTCCATCACCAAGCCTGCAAGCGCTTAGCCACTATGGCGAAGGAACGTGCCTATGTGGGTGTTTGCGTATCTCGTGCAGGGGGGGATCCAAACGCCGCAAAAAAGGTTTAGCAGACTTTGCTAAAGTTAATGATAGCTTCCACACGCACATTACGAATTCAAGGTTTGCGCCGAAAAACGACACTGCCCCACCTTGCCTTTGAGAGCCCTGTGCGGGGCTTCGGCAGCGGTGTGCGCGATTGCGTGCAGTTCCAATGCCATGCATCCAGCCTGATAGATTACACCTTGGCCTTGTTTCCAGTGTTGAGACATCAGCCAGATTATCATTGAAGAATCGCCAATGAAATAGCTGCATACATTAGAATCTGGCGCATGTGAGCTGCAAACCACCTGTTCATGCGTTGACCAGCTCCTACGATCTTGGCCATCAAATGGGGACGTGATTTGGATGTGGACTACCTTGGTTGTTTGCTTTAGGGAGGAGTCCAATTCTTGAAGCGGAGTTTGGGCTCCTGGCAGGAATGAGGCATGCATGACTGGCATGTTGGGGGTGAGGCATGCAAACTGGCACAGTCACATCTTTTGTAGTTAGGGCCACAGTACCTTGTCGCACCACTACACAGCGAATGACATGTGGCTTTAGCTTCCAACCTGCTTGCAAGCAAATTATTGGAGACAGGCTGGTTTGGGTTGAAAATTCAGGAAAGAGGGTTCAGTGCGGCAGGCTTGGATTGAACGGCCTGAAGTGATCCAACGTTCGCTGCTGGATTGTGGCTTAGTGGACAAGTCATCTGCAGAGCATTCCACTGAAGCTTCGCCTGAGTGATCCTTACACAGAAGCTATCACGAGCTTTGACCATCACTGCAGGGGATTGGCTTTGAACTGCGCCTGAAGCTCGCTGAGTCTCATCAAGTCTCCTCCTGCTCCTCAGGGTATCTTTGGACTTTGAGCGTATCTGAACCTGATGTGAATCTGAGGGATATACGATGATGAGAATTTGTAGCATTGTAGCAGCAGGCATTGGAGCAAAGAGGATGTCCGGAGCATAGAACCGAATGAAACAAAAAGGTGCCAGCTCGGATCTTGTACCCAGCCCATGCTGATCAGACCTTGGCAGGAAATCCAAACTGCATGAGGCACAACAAATTGCATAGCTTGAAATGCATTTCTTCTTGCAGATGTCAGAGCATGGTTTTTGCCAAGGCTATTCTCTTTCGGGGCATGCCCGTGAGTAATTGTAGTTACTAGTCAATAAGAATAATGATGCCCGACCTGGTGTTTCCTGGCCCTTAGCAGATCTACAGTCCCCCTTAGGCAGATAGAATATGGCTTTGAGTATATTAGAATAAGATCCCCCTTTGCCCCATATTCTATCTACTCAAGGGGGACTATACATGGATTTGGTATGGCTCGGGCTCAGAGTCGACGACTGGAGCTTGCTATCAGCCCAGGATACGCTACCAAGTCGACAAAAAGCCAAGAAATCGCCCGAAGCTCAGACATATGTCGTGGACATTCTGGTGTAGGATGAGAAGCTTGGCTTTGTTGACCTAGAGTCGCACAACTTGTATGGATGATGGGCGAAAGCTTTGCTCATGGTCCAAGAGCTGGTTTCATGAAACCGGTGCATCCCATGGCTAGACAGCAAGGCCACATTCCTCAATCATAAGCCCTCGAACTGTGAAGCTTTGAGCCGCTGAAACCTTGGTAGATGTCACTGGCTGGTCAACTAGTCAGTATTCATAAGGACTTGCTTGGGTACTTTTAGAACAGATAGAGGAAGTTGTCATGTTGCTTCTGGACTCTGGAATACTGCAACACTTAATTCGGCAGCTAAAAACTCTGAA
>CAJNIZ010043637.1:17822-30120 GCA_905231905.1 Symbiodinium pilosum | reverse complement strand
GAGGAGCAGCCCGGAAAGGCCTCACGGAGTTGGCTCGTGTAAAGTTCATAATGTTGCTTTCAAAATAACTCGGACTCTGTGGAGAAGGTTTGGCTCAGTACATGTGAGGCTTATAGTGCTTTATAGGTCCAGAGCCCAGGGTTAACGGTGCCTTTTTGGAGGGAAAAGATTCAGGCTCAGTAATCGCACAGCTTAGGGTGAAGGATTTGAATCCGCATGCCATGTCATTGGCGACATAAAGGATTCAGCATCAGGCACAACCAAACCCACCTTTTCATCCAAACCCACCAATACTTCCAATACTTCAGGTCGCAGCGAGACGGCCAAGACCTGGAAGGTGGACTCCTGAAGAGCTTGGGGAATCAGGCGTCCCCGTCCCTGGGAGGGGGGGGAGCCAACAAGGATGAATGCATATCCGGTGGGTATGGCCGAAACGCCGTCATTGTCGGTTGTTCTGATTCAGGCCGTGGATTGATACTCCAGAACTCCATGTGACGAGCATGAAGCGCTGCAAAGGCCACAGCGCAATTACAGAAGTACAAGTTCACAGATGCATGAGCATCAAGGTCGAATTTTGTCTATTGAAGGACCTTGTTTTCTGGGAGCTTTGTAGTTCAGAGGTTGGGAGATCAACTTTAGTCATGAGGACCTTGGTCTTTGGATGTCTTTGGAGTTCACAATCTCGGTCGATTTTGAGCCTGCTGGTGGGCAGTCCGATGCTTGCCATCGTATGCAGACTCTAGCAGGTCTTCGTCAAATGGGGCTGGGGGGAAGTTGCTGCGACCACAGGCATGGGTTCGGAGACGCCGCAGCAAGATCCTCTAAATACAGAGGGCAGGACGCATGCAGAAGCCTTCAAAGATGGGTAGACTTAAGCTGCTACTGGGAATTCATGAAGTGACAGAGGTGACGTGCAGATGTTGAGCGAAGCACAAACAAGGGTTTACTGTAGGGTCTGAGGCTAGCGTCGAGCATAGATAAGCGGGCCTGCTGCAGCGAAGCATCAACGATTGTAGGCTGTTTACTTTGCTAGCTTTTTTTTTTCCCCCCGCAGCGGCTCGGGCGAACAGCCTCCATAGGCTGAGAACGAACCACAAAAGAGCAGAATCTTTGCCTCTGCCCATGTATGCTGTCAATTATAACTAGCTGACGAATCACTCTTCAAGCAACTGTAGCACCTGCCATGCAATGACTAGGTCCCTAGGCTCCAAGAGCTTCTGACCAGTCGGCTTGGCAGTTGCCCATGCCGTGAAGCCCACTCAACGGGTGATCGTTTAGGATGTTTAGGGCGCATGCAACTCATACTTCCAGGTAGGCAGTTGGCAGTTGGTGGACCAGAGGTTTCTAACCTCGCTGCAGCCCAAAAAGCACACTTTCACACCTTGTGTTGCGACGGCTACTTAGATCCAAAGTCCACCTGCACCATTTCGTATCCTTCGCGGATGAAAGCAAGTGTGTGGAGGTGCCCGAAACGGAGGACTTGACATTGTATGGACACATAGGCGGGCGTTTGAGGTTGAGAGCTTGAAGCCAAACATGTGCTAGAGACCTTGAACTGTGCACCCCGGATTTTTCCATACTGGCATGAAGGCTGCTTAAGCTGGTCTCGGCCTGGAATCTAAGCACTTTCGTCATCTGGGCTCACTTCACGTCACTGTTTCAGATGGAGTTTCAGAGCATTCTGCGCATCAATAGGTCACAAACACAAGTAGTGAAGGCTGCGCCTGCAAAGCATGGGCTGGGTTAAGGCACGTTTGCACATGATGGGCAGGTAACATGCAAGCATTTCCAATGGATGCATAAGTGTTTCCTTCAGTCGGTCCTAACCTGCCTGGCAGTTTAAAGAACAATGGCCTACCACGTTGGATTCCTCGTTTTGTGGTTCCCCATATCTGAGAGCTGGAAGGACGGGTCCCGGTAGTGAGGGCTAACGGGATTTCGTCAGAAGTGTGAGCAGTTTCTTCCGCCCGGCACAAGTCATGATCAGAGCTGACCCACCCATCTTTGCGTTTGGGGATCAAGCGTCCGCTTGCAGGGATCGACGACTACTATCACCAGCGAACGTTGGATGTGCTCGAACGGATGAAGAATCAAGCGCTCTTGGCTGAAGAATGGCCAGAAAGCTCCTGTTCTTGACTGCCCAAGTTCTGCAGGATTTGCACGTGTAGAAAGACCAGGCGCTGCATGTTACGATTGCACAAGCCAGTCTATGAGGTAAGTAGACATGCGTAACCTTCTGGCACACAAATCTGTTTTAGCCAGCCAAATGCCACTTGTCAAAGGGTCTGCCAGCACAAGCTCGAGCACTAAATGCCAGAATCAATGGCGTCAGCACGGGTTTGGAAACGCGTTTAGCCTGAGTAGCGGCTTCCTGCAGATCACTCATCAGTGCAAAACCCGGATGGACGCACCAAAGACTTGCCCTCTATCCAGGAGCAAGTGGGCGAGAACAGACCCCTACCAGGATTAATAGCGAGATATAGTCAACTTTACCGTGCGAAGTCCTGTCGAACTTCAGCTTCTAAGCTCCCAGGCCTCAAGAACTCAAAATCTCAGACTCCAAAACCAGCTTCCCAACCACAAGGCGTTCTGGCTGACCTTCAAACAAGGGGCGTTGGAGAGTGCCCTTGCAGAAATGGTGATCCTTATGATGCAGGGGTTCTGCTTACGGTTGTTCTGTCTTGTCAGGTTTGCTGGTTGCAAAGGATAGTGATGGCAAGCCAGTCGAAACTCCAAGGGCTTGCCTTGCTCTTCTGATGACTACGGGTCAAAGATTCTTTCAATGGAAAGATAGTGGCATGTCGATTTAAAATCAAAAGTGAAAAGTATAAGCAAAAGTAAACCTGGGTGTGTCTGAAACGTGCAAAAGGCAAACATGTAAAACACAAGTAAATCAAGCTGAAGGCAGAATAAAGGTAAACCGAAGTCAAAATTAAGGTAGACGAAAGGTAAAATGGAAGTAAACGCATAAGTTCAAAAAGGTTTTAACAAGGCACGGAAAAGATGATAGCCTGTGTTAAATGAGTTTTCCAGCACTTTTCAGTGCCTTGTGCCTTTTGTTGCTGTGCTTTGAGTATGCCTTTTCTTGTAGCAGCTAAGTTTGAAGCAACACACTGAGCTTCACTGGTCGAAATGGGCACAGCTGGCCCTGCTTGATTTCGCCTCTAGGGATGGCCTCTCTCAGACCTCGGTCTCATGAGCCTGGGCTGCCCAAATCCTGCCTTGCGCAAAATGGCTTCAGCATAACCAGGCAGCTCCGCAACAGCAGCCTGTAAATGGCTTCAGCCCAAACTTCCTCCTGAAAACAGTCGCGAAGCAGGGGGGACTTCTTGCGGGCCTCGGGCCCCCAGACTAGGTCCCAAGGCTTTCCCAAGCCTAAATGGCCCCCACAGCTGGAATGCTGGAGCTTTCCCAGACCCCTCGCAGGCCCTGGGAGGCCTAGAAGGCCTGCCTGCGGGCGATGAGATCCTAAACCGAGAAAAATGCTGAAAAATTGCTGGGATTTGGAGAGCCCACAATTAGGCCATCGTGCCATGGTTGGAAGGATTCATTGTTGGAAAGGTTCAGGACTTTGATATGCACGTTCCAGTACATACAAACTAAACTGTTGTAGCATAGCTTTGATTTATGGGGGGCAGCATGCCTCCAGATTGAGAGAAGAAAGCCTTCTCGCTGAGCTTCTGAAAAAGGACTTTTGTGTTCTCATTGTGAAGATCATGGGCTCGGGTACTTCTGTTTATCTTTTATTTGCCTTTTTGCCTTTGTTGCATTGGGCGATTTTCTCCAAATTCCCATCCTTCCAATGGAAGGATTCTTCCAAGACTGTCAAGACTAGAGAATCACAAAAGCCTAGGTCCTAATTGAGCTTCCCAACTTCCCCCAATTAGCCTTCTCAGCAATGTCTGGCGGTGCATGGCCAGAGTGTTCGGGGCATGTGGCAAGACCCACATCCGAGTTGCTGGAGCCAAGCTGATCAGCACCCTACCCAGAGCTTTGGCCACCAAGCGGGTAACGCTAAGGCCCTAAGGCCTCAGCGTGATAATTCATCTAAGAAACTGGCAGCTCACGTAGACAAACCAGACGGCTGGTGCCACTACCACTGACTTTTCTTGAAGGTTTCGTGCTGCTCTTTGGGACGGCTGGCGTGCTGTTGCCCCGTGGCGGTTGATGGTTCAGATGATATATCATGCCTGTGGCTTTTCAGTCAGAACTTAAGCTTGCGGCTTTCAGTTGGCACGCTCCTTTGCAGACCTTGGGGGCACAGGCAATTTTTGGCAGGAAGGGCTCCATCAAGTCTGTGAATTTCACAATGTCCGCTGAATGGAACTATACAGAGCCTTGTAACCACTCTGGCGGAAACCGCACTTGACGTCAAATACAGCCAAGGCCAAGGCCACCTCGCACGAAATTTTCTTAACCGTTGAACCTTTCTGGCTTGCGATTGCCTTCCTTTTTCCTCCAGCACGGTCCATTTCTCAAAGGACCCCGAAAACATGAAACTCCGCGCATTCCTGACCGTGCTCAGGTCCACGTTCGGGCAGACAGAGCTGGCAATGGTCACGGTATCCCTGGCAGCGTCCTAAGCGATTCAAACCATGTGTCAAGTTTGCGTGGACGCAGCGTCCAAGCGTCTAGAACCGTGGGGAATCGTTGAATCAAGCATGTTTGGGGGTTTCAAGATTCAGAATGAGAAGGGGCCTGTGCCGCACGTGGGGCGGCTTGACCTTGAGTTACTGCCAGCGTCCACCTTGAGGGAGATGAGCATCCGTATGCCTTTTTAGTGCAACGTACCCTTCTTCTGAGCCTGCTATCTTTTCCGCCGTAGTGTCACGCGAAATGTAGGAGAGTCGTAGATTTGACTCGCTTGCTTGTGGGATGAGTCCGCATCGGTTCTGAGTTCCGAATATGGCGTGGCGGGAACAGGGCCTCATTTTGCGAGTCTGCAGCAAGGATTGATTGCAGCAGAGATGCGAAAGGGCTAGAATTTCGAAAGTGCTGTGAAGACAAGATGATACTGAAGATTTGGAAGATTGCTTCTGGGGAATCATTGTTAAGTGTGCAATAGTACGCGTTTGCATTGTCCGGGTCCAGGCAGCAACCCTGCAATCGCTTGATGCTCGGAGGCATTCCGCAGTTCCGCAAGTTGAGATACTCACCTCGTGGTTATCAAGGTCGGTGTGGGCTTTTAGCGCACATAGAGGAGTTGGCAAGCAATTGCCACTGCAAATGCACTGGGTAAGAAGCATGCGGTTCTGGGCCCAAGGCGTTTCTGCTTGCTAGTTAGTGAAGGAGCAGGGAAAACACTTTGATACATGGTGGTATCCTTGGGGTGTTTCTTGCTCACGCTTCCAGGGCGCTGCTTGCAGGTTTAGAAAAGGGCTTGAGGCATTCAACCTCTGGATTTTTGTAAGTCTATCCCATGGCCGGACAAAATGGCATTGTGCTTGCCAGATATTTAGGTGGTATCGGAGCTCGGACTCGGGGTCAACTTTGTTGCGTTCTCTTCGGGATTACATGCCTCCATTGTTTGCTTCATGAAAATCTAAAGAGCAAGTTCACTGGTAATTAGATGCCACAAGTAGCGCAGCCATAATATGAGGATGGAAATGTTGCTACGCCAAAGGCGCAAGCACGCGCCTGCCTAATTTTTGAAATTGCCGGCCCAGTGCCGGAGTCCTCCATCGAGTGCAAAATGCACATTCATCCACTTTCAATGTTTGGAATAATTTGCCGGCGCAGCTTGGCCGAGGAAAGGTTCCATGCCCTCAGCAACCGCCTGGATGCTGCCAATGCCGGCGAGCGCGATATGAGCCAGAGTTGAAAGTTATATTTCCAGTGGTTTCCGAGGCATTCCTGGCGTAGTATCCACACCCCTAAGTTCTTCCTGAATCTTCAATCACGGAGTCACCCACTGCCAGTAATACGGGTCCATTTTGGACACGACAGATCCTTGGCTTCTCACCCTACCCCGATCGCGAGCGCTTAGCTCTAGTCCCTTCAATTTAGGATAAGGCTCTGCTCAAGTGACTGCCACCTTGGGCTCTGCAAGGTAAGCACCTGCCCCAAAGTACTCGCACGGATTCTTCAGAAGTCTCGGGACTGGGGGAGCTTTTGGGGGTTGACTGCCCGTGGAGCTTCTGAGGATATGCGCCTGGCAAGATTGGAGTGCCATGGAGCCTGGGCTTAGTACGTGAGCGCAGATCAAGACCTTCCTTACTTAGGTAAGACTAGGGCTTCCGGAAACAAAGTTTGGCGTACGTGAGCAACGCAATGTATTTCGGAAGCTATGGTAAGGAATTTTTCGGCCAACGTTGTCGCCGTAAGCGTCGTAAGCTGTTTTTGTTGCTGCTGTTGTTGTAGTTGCTGCTGCTGGGGATTTGCATGGTGGCGTTAGTAAGCGGCACAAACTAAAACGACAGCAAAGCCGCGTGGTAAGCAGAAGCTTGGAAAAACGTGAGCAACCATAAGCAGCTTCTGTTTATGGCCTAGAATTATATGGTGACCTGAGACCCCAGATGAGTTTGCTCCATAGAACCACATATGTAGATGAAAATCGCCTCCAAGCTCCTACCGTCCTACCTTACATGCTTTAAAGAAGGGAGTGTGTGAACATAGACGGGTACTGCCATGCAGGATGATAAATGTACGGGGTGTTGCTCGCAGGCAATTCGTGAACAGCTGCAAACCAGATTTGGTCAAGCCTGGCCCTACTGCTAATGGTTCCATGGGCAAGGGGGGGCCGGCATGGAGCCGTCTGGGGCACCATCCCAACTGCTTCGATGTTGCGTGAAGGTCTCATCCCTAGGAATGATAGAGGACACAAGGTACCCCAAAAGCTCATCAAGGAGCTGTAAACCGTATCGCCGTGCTTAAGCCAAATTAACGAAGCAGGAGTTTCCCAGAGCTGTGTCTCCCAGGATTGAGGTTCAGTTAAGCACAAAGCTGAATTTGTGGTCCATGCCGCTTTCAGCCACAGATTTGAAGGTTTTCCAGCAACCTTTGAAGCTGCAGCTTTCAAGCAGGGACCTGGATCCCATGATTGCAAGGAACCAATGCAGCGTCGTTTCCAAACAAACGTCAGCAGGCCGCTGGGCGAGAGCTAGGGCTGAAAAAACATGGCCGACTAAGGTTGAATAAGGGCCTTGGGCTGCCAGATTGAAGAGTATCTGGCCTTGATGTAAGAAAGCACGAAACTTGTCAATGCTCACGGGCTTGAGCACCGCAACCCCTAAACTACTTTAAGAATTTACTCTATCATTTCGGGGAACCAAGAGCATGTACGTCTTACGGTTTGTAGGGGGATATAGGGGGTACGAAGCTTCCGACGTGCGCAAACATAGAACAACATGAGCCCGGCGCCCATCTCTGTTGAGGAAAGTCCCATCACCAATTGGACAGCCGTTTTCAGATCAGGATCAGCGTGCATCTTGGGAGCCACAGCAGAAAATCTGGAGTATCCAGTATCCAGGGAGCAAAAATTCAGAGGGCTGCAGCGCTTGCAACGCCGAGCCTTTGAACCTGGTTGAAACTCCGAATCGTGCCAGAAGTGTACCATGCCTCGCCATCAGCGCAAATCGTGTCTCCTTCACTGCCGTATTGACAGGGATCCTTGAGTGTGAGCATTCCTTCGGGCAGGAGGGCTTCGAACAAGACATGTCCCTCTCGGCCAAACGGTATGTCACTGTAATTACCCCCAAGCCCAGAGCTGCGAGAAGACACTGCCCTTGCTGCTGCTTAAGCCCTCATGCGGAAACCCTTGCTTGCAGGCTAGTGTTGACCACCGAAGGAGTGCCTTGGCAACAGGAAGAGTCCGTGGGTTTCAGGCACCTTGACGGGCTTTGGCTGAGCAAAGGGTTCTAGGACATGTCGAGGTTGGCGTTTGCCCTTGTTGATTCCAGGGTGCATGCTTTGGGAGTAAGGCTTCAGGCCGTCGATGTATCAGGAGGCAAGCAAGCCACACGCCCAGAAATTTGGATGGATTAACACATTGTGTGTGTTTCCAGACATGTCAGAGTAAATGCACAGTTAGTTGGCATAGCTGCAAGCTGGCTAGCTTTCTGAGATGTCGTGACAAAGACAAAGCACTATGCCCAGAAACATATTGTGTATTGGGCTTTTGGACGCATAGTTCTAGGATCAAGTGGCAAGCTTGACCCCAAGCAGTGGTTGGCAGGTTACCCAGTTCCCGAGCGCCCAAGCTCCCGTGCTCTTCTTGTGGCTTAGGTCAGCGTCGCTTTAACCAGCGCAGCCACGGCCGGCGTGCGGCAATCGCTCGTCAAGCGCTGCCCCCAGGGCTTTTCGTCGGCCGGTCGTAGCAGCAGCTACCATTCTGTGCTTTTGCTATTCGGAGATCTGTTTGTCACAGAAGCAAGCTATAGAGTCATCAGGTTGCAATGTTTGTTGTTGTCATACCGGCATGGATATCTTTGGACAGTTATGTACTGGCCAGGGGACGGCTTGGGAATTTTGGGCTCAAACTGCAACATGTAGGAAATTGGATTCGGATGCTTGGCCGGCACGCTGCCAAGCACTCAAGGATGTGTAGGATGCCAAAGTCTCAAACTACCTGCCCGCCGGCAAGTCGACAAGTTTCCTCAAATACTTTTTTCGAAGCAGCGCTCAGGCCCCTAGATTCAGGATCATTTGTTTCGTAGGTTGGGTCGGGGTTGCCATCTAATCGTCTACTGTAGCTCATTCCCAGATCACTCAATGAACCCCAAGCCCCCTTTCCCTATCGGTGGCTTATGAAGGCAGGCCATCTTCCTCTAATTGAGATGATGTACCACGGTTTGGTTTCAAGTTCAGCCTCTTCTGGGCTTGGGTTTCGGTAGTCGTCTTTTTTTGATGCCTGCGCCCCCCCCTGCAGGAAGCCGAACTGAGCGAAGCCAGTTGAATTTATTTTGCAGCAGACGTCGCGGACAGCCGGAACTCGAAGGTAGCGTTGGGGCGAGACCTGGAACTGCTCAAGATTTACATTTGCTGGCTCTTTCTGTGAATCAGTCTCCCGGTGGTCACCTCTCATGGCAATCTGCAAATCTATTGCAAAGACTGCGTCAAGTAATCAGGAAGAGTAGAGTACTTCAACTGCAGCCCTCATATTGTATGAGTGAAGCGTAAACTGAGGGGATGCTCGTTCCGCAGCTGAAGGCAACACAAGAACTTGCTTCCACCAGGTCCAGTGATGTACCGATAGTGCTGCCATAAAATGTACTGCTATACTGCTTGCAGAGCGAGACTTGCAGTCGCTCAAAAATGGATGCCAATCCGCCGTATCGGGCCAGCATTGTTTGTTCATTGTGGCTCATCGGGACACGTATCCACCCTACCTGCATTTTCTCATGGCCCCCGCATGGAGAAGTAGAACTTGTCCTGTGAGCCCATCAGCCTGATCCCAACGACTGTCGCGTTCATGGCTGTGCACGACAGCGGCTCCACCAATTTTGTAGACATCTGCAAGTCGGGCTCTTGCCAGACCATGGCTCGAAGGAGCAATTGCTTTGATCAACCGTCTTTCTACAAAAGGAAATGTCAGTTTGTTTGGATGAAAGGTCAGGAAGTTCTTAGAGATCCTGCCTTTCGTTTAGCAAGAAAGCATGGCATTTACGAGCTGGGGAAGAGAGTGAAGAGTCAATAATGGCACCAAGCTGGGTTTTGGCATCTACAGGGCTTTAGCCCTGCACAAGGACAAGACAGTCACAAGACTGTTCTACGATGTTCTAGGATGGGTTTGGTCAGCGTCCTCGTTCCTATGTGTTCCTCTCGTCTTACTTAGCGCCCAACTTGCAGGACTCAAATCGCAGAATCCAGCATTGATGAGTATGCTAGGTTGGCTGATTGCCGACCTATGCCGTGGCTCGAAGATTTCAATGTCCAATCATGGGATTTAGGGCATCTCGAGATCTTTCGCGACGATGATCCATTCTGAAGGCTTTCTGGCCAGGATCATGTCTATGTAGAAGACATTCCACTTCAGGCCATCTCAGGGTTCACCAGGAATTTGGGTTCTTCTTTTCAAGCAAGAAGTTCAAGGCTTACAATAAGAATGCCACACGAGTTGAAGCTGCCTATTGGAACGTTGAACTCAGCAGTTGACCATGCATCACCATGTGCAAAGAAGTTAGTAGTCTTGCAGTTCGTGATCAGGTGAGAGATTTGAAGCAGGGGGGGCTTTGGTTTCAGGGTTTATTTGTCAAGCACGTTCAGAGGGGACCATCGTTGATGTCTCCAAACGGAGGCGAAATTGGCGCGGTGCCTGCTGGGTCGGAATGTGGCGCATGCTGCGGAGTGCCTAATTGAGGGTTTCAGCCCTTTCCCGAGGACAGTCGTATAGTGTCAAGGCTGGCATTTTTGAGGCAATGCTATGAAATTGCTGCATTAGGGTCCAGAACAGGTTATCTTCAGAGTGTTGGGAAGGTAGGGCGCAACTTGAGTCACTACTTTGGGCAGGCTTTGGCAACCGACTTTACAATACGCTGTTTAGTGCGTAAGCGAATCTCGGTTCTGGGATGTTCTGAGCTTTGAATAAATCTCTACTGGTAGCGTAATCTGCAGTGTACAGCACCAATATGCTTCCACTTTCCTTAAGATCTGCTTTCTGCCGGTGCGTATTTCTTCAAAGATGCAATGACCCCATACGCTACTTTTCGGGATGTGTTGCGTTAGCGCGATCCCATATCCGTTCTGTACTCGAGGTGCATGCAAGGCCTCATTGCCGCATATAAGAAGGGGCGTGAAACATGGAAACTGTCATATGCTGGCAAGCCGCAGAAGCTGTCTGTTCCACTTCAAGTCGAGTCAGCAAAGCTGTCCACGACAATGATGCCAATTAATGTGGTCTCGAAACCGCGGATTTGACGACACCTCCAAGCGGAGGATGGTGCTCAGTGCTCATGGAACAAGATGTGTGAGTCTGGACGGCATACGTGCCCAGGTTGACCGGATAGACCCTGTGACAGTGCGCCTCACTGGCATCTTCGTGAACGACACGCTATTAAGCCATTAGGCAAGTGGGAACCGCGCAAGATCCTGTAAGATTTCGCTGGGTTTCTGTGCAGGGCGGAGGCATTTGAAGCGGTACCATTTCATCCAGGGTCCATGGTGGATTATTCATTGTGTTTGGACCCGAAGACGTTTGGTGGTCTCCTGAAGTATTAAGCTTTCCTCCTTGCATCCCCCAACCCTGCTGAACCTCATTTCTGCGGAGTTCGGCTCCCCCGTTGATGCAAAGTTCTTCATCGGGGAGCCTTTTCTGGGTGCCTTGGCTACAGGATGACGATGGCAATCCTCAAAAAGGGATATGGCATGTTTTATAGGCCTTGCACTGAATGTAAGGGCGATGAATAGGCATGGTTGAGCAAGGCTGTGTTTCTACATTGTTGCAAACGACCCCGGTGCCCCCTGGGACAGGGAATCCATTTTTCGTTGAGGAGCCGCACTTGCGTGAAACACAAAATTGTCCAGGAATATTTCTGAGTTTCTAACACAGACGGGATCTGGGTAGACAGCTGGCTTCCACGGGAAGTTCGGGGTTCAGGGCTGAAGGTTTATGGCTTGGAGGGTTGGAGTAATTACGACTTACTCTGTGACTAGCTAAGTTCATCCACGGACTCCTCTAGCACAGGTAGTGAATAGGTAACAATTCTAAGCGATGTTCATGGGAACTGCATGGTGCTCATTTGAACTCTCCATGGATTGGGGCGAGGGGCTTGAACAAAGTTGTTGATTATATTGCTTTTCTTTACCCAGTAACTTCATCACAGCCTGGGGCATGTTACATTCCCGACCGAAGAAGACCTTGCCCAAGCCTCCCTCAGTTTGGCCTACAGTCCCCATAGACTTGTGCCAGAACCTCCCCATGATTTTTCCAGAAGCCCCAGTCGATCACAGCCAAGCAGTCATGAAGGGAATCAACTCCCAAGCACAGGTGCTGGGCACTCCAATTCTACAATCTTCCACCCATGGCCGAGTCCGATGGCCTTGATAACATTACGCAAGGCAAGTATGTTGCTCGGCCGAACGGTTCTCAATTCTTTGGGCGAGTGGAGGTTTGATGGATTCAAAGTACTTGATGAACTTGCCATGAAATGGTTGCTTTGAATTCTGGGATGCTCTGCGTTAAAGTATTTAAGGGCTGCCGCCGCTGCCGCCGACCCCGCAAAGGGGCGGCTGCAGCACAGGGGCAAATTGAGGGGTCCTCCCGGGATTACTGTAACACATTAGATTTCTGTCAGGTAGGAAGTAAGGGTCTTCGCCTTTTCACAATCTTTTCGAAGCGGGGTGGTGTCTGGGGCACCAGATA
>CAJNIZ010043637.1:0-17722 GCA_905231905.1 Symbiodinium pilosum | reverse complement strand
TAAGCTTGGACTCTGGGATGTGATCTACGCAACCCATGCAGATGGGGGGGCTAAGCAGCTGAGGTCAATGGCCGTAGCGTTGAGCTTTTGCTGGTTCTCAGTGGCCTCAAGCAGCCTAACTGGTCCGGACCGGCCCAAAATCTTAGACATGGTCAGCAAGATAAACAAAGCAGTGCCAAATCGTGCCAACTCTGCGCTGACAAGTTGGCCGCGGTAGTACTGCTACCCTTAACGGTTCACGTGTTGTTCTTTTGAAATTGAATCGTTGTATCTTCAAAGGCTTACAGTCACTGCGTCCTCCTGCTGTGAGATTCCAGCTAAATCCAAGCCAGAGTACTGTGAGAGCGGGAAAAGGACCTGTTGACTGCAAGCTTATCATGAACATTTCTGACAGCACCATTCTGAAAGCTTGAATGCCAAAACTTGGAATGGTTGTAAATAGTAAGCCCAATCTTCATCCTAACACGCCAATCAGAGGGGCCAGATTTTTCTATTCATTTTCATTCAACATAGCGTAATTCTACGCCTGATGTTGTTGCAATAATTGCCCAACCTGTGGCACACCTAGCCCCAATTTCAGATGTTAAGGTGTACTGGATGGAGGCAGACGACAACATCCCGAGAGGACACCTGGGCGAGGCTGCATAGCTGTAACGAGCAGCTCTCTTCACACACAGCTCCACCTTGTATGGTTCCTCTAAAGTTTGTCAGGACTGGCAAGCTGGGCTTGTTCAGCACTTCTATGCTTTAGGGTTGGGGCGCGCGCAGGAATGATCCACTTGCCAGAAGATGTGCAATCACAGCTGACAGACTGCAGGAGTCAGCATAGACATGAGAACCTCGAGTTACAATCAGTATGCCCCTTGAGTTTGTTTGCATCTCAGCATTTGTATGCTGTACTTGACAGCTTCTCCAGCGAAACAAAACTCACTCCTGGAAGTATTCAAGGTCTAGGCTGAGGCCGCCATTGCCCCACTCTGTACTCGAGTTGTGGGCTGCTGTATAGGACTCTGAGATGTGGGTAGGGAAATGAAGTAGCTTGGCGCAAAGAATTCTGGAATTGGCGTTTGACGGTGGCATCGTCCAACAAACGTAGGCTAAGGCTCGACAACACAGGTGGTAAAAATGAAGTGGACATGAAGAAGCTTGACAGTGTGGGGGCGGGGCGGGGGGGGCGGGGACAGCAGCATGGGTATTCACCAGGTGCTTGACCTGGAGCCCAGCACGCTAAGTCATATTAGGCCCGACCGTGAAATTTGTTCAAATTAGAAATTGGATGCAGGTCATGGAGGTCGAAGACGAGTTCAGGACTGGCGCTCTCTTAGTAGGGCAAGCGCAAGTAGGGCCTTTGAGTTGTGTCTCCTATTTCCTGAATGACGCCTTTCATGAACCGTCAGTAAGTGAAATGACAAAGCTTCGGCTCGAGGAAGGTCAAGTTCCCGAAAGGCACGCACAAGGTCCGAGATCACTTGCGCTTCAGCTGCATTTGAGGGATGTTTTCTGGGCCTGGCTTTACTGATGTCTGAACGACCATTGGTTCGTAGCGGCGTTGACTGATTTTGTCCTTCTCTTTGAGTTGTCCTCTAGCGAAGCTAGAGCTAAAATTTTCCAGTTGCAGGGAGGGCTCTGGGTTGGCATGAGCCGAAGTGCTAGCCAACCTCTTCAAGGGAAGTTACACATGTACGTACTCCAGACCACCCGATGTGTTGTCATTGCCACAGAAAAAGTCTGCAGACCAGAGCCCTGACTAGCTGGCTTTCGGAGCTCCACTAGAACATGATATAGGGTGAACACAAGATTTCCCAGGAAGCCTGCTTACCCTGCGTTGCCGATGTTTATGTCCAGAAGTCGCTACGGCTGCTTGCCACTGACGGGAGTTGAACTCATATGTGCTTTCCTTGATGCATACTCAGATGCCCGAGGCGCTTGCAAACAGAGACCGCAAAAAAACTGACAGCAGCACGTTCACGGACACTATTGTGCATCCCTCAATAGGAAGATTTCGATAGCATGCCCGACCCAACACCTTATCGCTCAGACTCAACGTATCCGACATCCAGAAAGACACGTTCGTGCACTTTGCAGACGACGACTACGATTTCGATACCATCAGCGAGGCGCTTTGGGACAAGCGCTCTGTGCGTCCTCTTGCCTGTAAGCCAGCAAGATTGCTCCGTAAGCCTTAGGTTTGTTGTTCTGCCAGGTGAAGGACCTGGAGGATGGCTATCTGGTTGTGGAAATCAAGGGGAAGAAGGCTGGTTAGTTTCAGCTCTTCAAATAGCAGGGGTGACCAGCTATATTCCCTTCAGCCTTTTGCAACCATACACCCCAGGTGCTTCAATATGGTGATACGCGTGTGATGAGTCTAGGACTCAGGCATTTTTGAAGACAAGGTTTGCAGGTTCCTATCAAGGGGAAAGTACTGCGCCGGGTATGCTTATGCCCTCAATGCGGCCTTGAGATCCCCTTTCTGCTGCTTCCTGGTGAGGACCCCACGAAAGGGAGATCCAATTAGAAATTGATTCTGTCATCCATTCCCAAATCGTAGTAACATTTTCCAAGCATCCAGTCCATTCCCGGGCCATCTCCCGCCGCATCGATTTCGTAGCGCTCTATGCCCATCCATCTTCTAGCATGCCAAGCTAACACACTACCCATCTCCAGATTTGCTTGTCAAAAACACATGTGCCCAAACCCGGATAGGTTTATACTCGTTCAAGGCAATTTCTAGAGCACGCGCGCTCAACCCAGAGCAACGTTCACTTCTACTGGCATACATTTCCTCGAGAACCCGTGCCGCGACGACCATCTCCGAGCGCCCGGCGCAACCACTTTATAACACGTTCACGCCCAAACAGCAATGACAATGACCTCACCATTTCCAAGCACCAGTTGGTTGAGCATGTGCGCCAAAGTCGGAAAGTGTACGACTGTGTGGGAGATTTGCGCAAAGTGGCCCACATGCTGCATCCCCCAGTGAAAATGTCCGCAACACCTATCTCCAAAAAGTTCGAAACCCCGGCAGAGCTTCAGGCATGTGATGCCGCAGATCCAAGCCATGCAACACGGTGCAAACTGGTATAAACATTCCCAAGCAGTTTACTTCAAAACGGCACAGTGTCTTCATTTTGCTTTGTCTACCACGTAAAGGCCATACTTCAAATCGCAGTATTTACACGCCCGTACACATTGCGGCGGCGGCGGCGGCTGCTGCTGCTGCTGCAGCTGCTGCTGCTTTGTTATTCTTGTTCTTGTTTGTCTTGTTATTGTCATTTTATCCTTCTTGTTCTTGTTCTTCATGTTGTTGGTGCTGTTGATGCTAAGGTTGTCGGGGTGGTGGTCATGGTTGTAGTCTTTGTGGTGGTGGCGGCGGCGGCAGCGGTGGATGCGCCGGCGGCGGTGGCGTCGGCGGCGGTTGTGGTGGTCGTGTTCGCGGTCGTCGTCGTTGTCGTCGTCCTCACCTTTCTGTGGCGTTACTGCTGGGAGGTGAAGCAGCACCCGAAGTACTGCATCAGATGCGACTTCCAGCCTGACATGTATGTATCTCGGCCAGATTCATCCCGATGGTGCCCAGCAGGGAGTGGAGTCTGAGGCCAAGCCTAGACTTGGACTAGAGGATCCATTTAGACTTGCTAAGTCGCTTTGTGTGTGTCTTTTACAACAGACTTCCTTTGCAACGTAGGGTTTAGTTTGAAGTCCGGGCACGTTCCGGACACTGGTACTCTAGCCCTCAGACTTAACGTGAGCTCCATCCTCGAACCTGAGCCTTCGCACTTCCCTTCGCTTCTCATCAGGGCCCATGCTTTCGCAGTGCCAGGTGATGTTCCCAAGGCTTGACAGCCCTGCTGAGCAAATGAATTAGCTGCATACCTGACCACTTCCGGATGAGACGGGATTGCCAACTTAGACCCAACAGTACCAGCCATCTCCGATGTCAAGGAAGTAAAATCCTCAAATTGGGCAAGCTTGATTTATGATATGGGCTTAGCATGATGCTTCCCAAGGCTTGTACGGCCGTGACCGTAGGTGGCAGACTGTTCCTTTTGCGCCAGATGCCACAAGTCCAACTTGCGAACCCCGATTTCTCCAAACTTCTGACCAGTATCACTTGCCTATGGCAGTAGCTGATCGTCAGTCACGTTCATCAAGGTAGTTTATCAAGGTAGTTTAGCCATCTTCTCGGATTGCATGGCACATGAATCAGCGAAATTGTAATTGCAACATTCCTTGGTGCGGTGTCTTTTCTATGCTGACAAATCGGCAAACCGACAGACTGTCCACATACAGCCCGGCATCAAGATGTGAAGGTCGCTAAAAGTGAATCCTGTGATTTTGACGCCGCCTGACTTTCTTGCAACCGTTCCATGTTATGTCAGGGTGGGCGATAAGCCGCTCGGCAGGTGAGCCCGCTGAGTTGCAGTGCTGAGCTTGATAGCACGCACGTCAGAATGCTGCGAGCAAGAGACATGTTCATTCGGTTCTGCTGCCGGGCAGGCAGCAGGATTGCGCTTAAGTACTCAGCACATGCCACAACATTGAAGACGATCGCATGTACTTCCGTCTCAAGGTGTCCTAAAACCCAGGGCCCTCAGGAGCTGGATATGCGGTGGGACAAGGGCATAGCGAGACGACGGAACTGCAGCGGGACATTGCGGTGGCGTAAAGGGACGTCGAAGCGTACTGGAAGCTTGGAGCCTGGAAAGCCAGTCGTTCCCGACACTACACGAGATACTGTTGTGCAGTGTGACGAGCTGTGACGAGATGGTGCCTTTGTCAGGCAGAAGGAAGCTTGTCGTTGCGGAATTTTCCAGCTGCATGTCCTGGCCAGACGGTGTACACTTGTTCCGCGCGTGAGCAAATCTAATATAGTGTCAGAGACGAACATCTAGTCATGACATGATCCTGATGGGTGGCGGATTATAGATGACAGCCGTGCTGTGAATGGAATTGTTGTGGAGCTTTCTACATGCATTGCTTTAGCCATACACAAGGAAATATGTAGCATAATTCAGGCCAAAGAAACAAAGGGTCCAGTGTATGCTGCACGGTGTTCTCAGACAAAAAGTGTAAAGTTAGATTAGATTCAGAGAGAACGCATGGACGAGTTTCTCAGAAATTTACTGAGGGGCATGAATCAAGGCTTAATGTAGTATTGGGGAAATATGTGACAGTGACAGCGAACCTTGCGACTCACTATGTAAGACTTGCAGTAGATGAAGACTATATGCAAGCTAGCGTTTCTTTCAGGCCGCTTTTGGAAGGAACAACACCGCACGTGCAGTAGATAACACTGTTCGGCTCGATGGAAGAGATGTGCCTGGCAGATGCCATCCAACATACCATCGACTTCTTCTCAACAATAACAACCTAATTAATGTTAAAATCAAGTATCATTGTAACCCCAAGCCGCTACAACCCCTGAACACAAAACACATAAGATTTCCCTGTATACCTCCAGTTTCCATTTCATTTTCCAGTTCTCAGTTGTTGGGGTAATCTACCCCTGTAGGGGACTGGGCTTGGCGTAGCATCCTAACTCTGAGGGGTGGCGGTAGTAGATGGCCCATCATAGGCAAAGCCATCCCTACTTAAAGCTGGCGGGCTAGGCCAGAAGTCCAGTTGCTGAGGTAATCTATCAGAATCCCTGAGGCTTCTATACGCCGCAAACCTTCTACAGCTTGCGGAGCACGCAAGGAAGTGTATCCAAGAGACCGAAATACATGCCATGTCGAATTGATCTCATTGGCGGAACAAGGTATTTTGGACCAGATCGGATGACGACATTCCCCCGGGACACATGGGCACGGTGCTGCGAGACCTCAATGACAAAGGCATGGTCAAGGTCAAATTTCCGAAGCTTGTTTGCAGCTGGAAGGTCCAGGAGCCGGGATGTTCTCCCCAACAGGGGGTTCAAATGGAAAATGAAATGGGAACTAGGTAGTTGCTTCTCTCTAGTAATAACCGTCCCCCACTCGCCCCCCGATAATGTATCATAATATACAGCACAGCTGCGGGAGCATCTTGTTTGTTATTGGGAAGGGCGAATCCCCACGGCCCCACAATAGCCTCAGATACCAGTAGCTCATAGAATCCACTTACACCTAACTTAGTAACCCGCTACTGTAATTACTTTTGGTTTTACCTCGAACTGGTGGTCCCTTTTAAGAATTAATCTGGTGTCTGTTCGTAATACTTATTACGATGGAGGCTTGATTGATTATATATGGAGGAGAAGCGATTAGCTTCTGTACAGGTGACCATGCAGTGTGGGCTTCAAGCACCTGCAAGAGGCTGATAAGTGGCTGAAGCTGGGAGTTGTGCTGCAACCTAGAGACTTGTCTGAAGTTTCTACAAAGGCCGCATGCACCTTCGTTTCTAATCCATGCAGTATTCCTCGATGACCCTTTGCTCTTGTTCTGACATCCAACCTGTGAGTGCCAATTTCAACGATGTAGGTCAACCTTGAAGCCCTGAAGCACAAGCTCCTGCCCTTGACAGCCTTGAGGAATGGGTCCTGGCGCTTCAAGCCCTCCCAGATGGCACCCCTGAAGCATGCAGCAGGTCTGTGGGATATGTTGGAATGAAGATCTTCAAGGTTCCGATTCATGTGCAGGGTCTGTTTGGGCTTTGGGTCAGATTTTTCAAAAAAGGAAAGACACATTGTAAAGATAGTTGAAGGACTGGAAGCTCAAGGCCCTAGGCCCCAGTGCCCCATAGTGTTTGCTTCCGGTGGACTGAAGACTGCTCAGGAAACACTAGCCTGACGGCATGATGAATGTTTATCGACGGGGCTGCAAGATGATATTGTGTCACTTTGCAGGCCCTGCGCTCCGCAACAAGCCCAATCCCTGCCCTAAAGTGTTGCAGCAAGAGCCTCTTGGGTGACTCAATTGGGGCCAGACTGGTGCTTGCATGATGAAGAACTGGCTATGTATCAAAACTGGACCCCTCAGGAATCCTGTGCTGGGCACGTATGAGATTTCTGAAGCTCCATGCACCCAAAGCCGCCCACTGCGTATGATGTAAACCTGAATCCCCAGCGCCGAGGTGCGCGCGCACATTCAGCCGGGTTCTTATGTGCAGTGGACAAAGAGCGATGACGACATTGCGAAGGGCGAGATAGGGCAGATTGTTGGTGATTTGAACGATGAAGGACGAGTTCGGGCCTGAGCTCAGGAGTTTGGGCTCCAGCAGGACATAGGGGTCAGTTCCGTTTCCCAGCACTGACTGGTCACAAGATGGATCCTGCCCATGGTGCGTCGCAGTTGGTCAGATTCATTGTTAGACAATGAACTAGTTCGTCAGAGGGTCGTCTCAGACAAGACAGACCCAATTCTTGTAGTTATTGTAGCTTACAACCTACAAGCAGAAACACGCTGAACTCGGAACAAAATCATCCTTCTGGGCACAAATATTGCAGTGGAGCAAGCACTTAACACCAGTAGTAGGTCGGCACAAGACGTCGCAGCCGTCGTAGCAACAGCCTGTCAGTTGACGGTTCGTACGTCATGGGGGGATTTGCTGTCAAATCCACTGCCACTCGTGGGGCTCAGGTGCGGGTCCAATTCTGCAAGGGCTGCTGGCGATTTAGACCAAAGGCGGCTCGTCTGCGCTTGCAGGCTTAGGGCAAAGATAATGCGATAGTTTCGGGGTGAGAGATGCTCCTCGACGCCGGGGGGAGCCCAGGGCAAAGCTGCAAGGTGTGTGAGCTGGTGTGGCATTGCACCAAGTACATGTCGCAAAGAGAGAAATTATGATGATACAGAGGAGGATCATCACGCAGTAGCTGCTTTGATAAACGCCATGGGGAGGGCTGAGGGCTGTTCAACTTCAAGAGTCCACATATCACGGTCGCTTCAAATCATGGGGACCAGAAACCGCACCAGACAAACAGGCGCCAAGATCCTTGGACGAGCATTTGGGCAGATCATGAACTTGTGGGGCCCATCACGTGTTCCCCCTGGCCCGAGCTCCATGCATCCAGGTGCCATCAGGCAGATCGCCCTGCCCAAGCTTGCTGTGTTCGAAACTCTTTATGAGCTATAGTCTAAACTCCTTACAGGGGGGTTGCATCGGGATTATATAGGGGACTACTAGAGGGGTTCTTAAGGGGGAGGAGTTTAGACTAGCTCAGATGCCAAGAGGTGAAGTCGGAACTTTCAACATCGTTCAGAATCCACACGTCTCCTTATGTTGTGTCCAAACCGTGGAGCCCATGGGTTAGGCCTATTAGGGGGATTGTAGGGACCCTGAAGGGTACATACAGGGTATATAGTAGGTATATATACCCTGTATATTATATACTTGGTATATAACCTCTCGCTGGCTAGGGCCTCTTGCTGCCCTTTGAAAGCAAGCAGTATTGGCATGCTTGCTGCTTTGGCAGTGGCCGCTCCTCGCTCATTCGTCCGCTTCAATGTCTAAACTCTTGTGCTTCTTAACCTCCAGTCCACCATCCCCGACCCTACCATCCTACACGTTGAATCTTGCACCTGCAATCCAAGGATCTGTTCCTGCATGAGATGCAGTTGGGCTGTTTCGTAACCTGGTCAAAGCACGACAGCGACATCGATAAAGGCGTTGCCGGCTTCAGGGCCTACCTTAGCATGCTTGCGTTTGAACACAATCCCGCAAATGATCAAACAGCTTCATCAAAAGCTGCAGGATGCCAAGTGGGATTTTTTTTGACATGAAAGGTTGAAGGAGAAGGGCTCTGAGAAGCATGTAAGTCTCGCTTGTGGTTCCAGGGGTTCCAGGATCTCGAAGTCTGGTTGCGCATTTCGCTTTTGCCGATGTTTCAGTACGCCAGTTATGTAGCAGTTGCAATCCTTCTGAGCTCGCACTAGGAGTGACCTGCTATGCCCCTTGAAGATGGAAAGGCCCCAACAGAGAGCTTGGCACTTGTTTCTTGAGACTTGTGAGACTTGCCAGGTTTGTTTGCCATGCCCATGTTGCCCCGCGCCCTCAGACGCAATTTCTCTCTTGCAACCTTTTACCAATTTGTTGCCACCACGTGCTGAACGGCTCACTTGCGTTAATAGAACCCATGACAAGTCTCACTGGACCATGCGCTTTTTGCGCAATGCTCGTTTCATTTTTCACGCCTTCAAATTGCAGCTTTCTCCCCACCAAAGCCCACAAGTTGCGTGCAAGGCGACGTGGGTCAGGTAACTGGTGTGAAAGAAAAAGATGGCCGCCTCAAGGTTACCTTCCCAAGAGGCACAACTTTGGATTCTAGTTATTGGCTTGGCAATTCGGTGTAGCAGCATGTATAGGCCACAGAGTGCTGGGATGGTGAGCTGCTTTCACAACATGTTCTCTGAAGCAGCTTGCTAAGAGGGATGCTGCAAGAATTGCCATTGCCAGTTTAGGGCGTCATGAGGGCTTATATTATCATAGCAAGACAGCTCAGAGCATGGGGGTCTGGTCAAGCGCTCAGGTCACTTCGGAATGCACAGGGATAATGCTGGACATTTGTTGGGGAATGTATATGTACTTAGCACGATTGTGGCATTGTTGTGGGGCTTTACCACCAAGTCTAAGCCGGGCATAAAGAATAAGGAGCATTGGGCCTTGACTTGGTAAGAGTTGTCCGAATCCAGGGCCTTTCACAGTGGGTTGCATTTAAAGAGCTTAATAAGCCAGCTTCAGGATATGGGATCCCACAGAAACAAGAGGCATGCCTTACAGCTGCAAAATGACTCTAAGTTCCTGACCTGCAACCTGGAGGGATACACGATACTGTAAGTCCCAAACTAGGGGCTATGAAAACCGTAGACATCAACACCTGAATTCTTAGTTTGTGAATCCAACGATTCCGGATCCATCTTGTGGGCCTAAGCCCTTAATCCATGTTCTGGGAGCCTGGCTCTGGTGCAGTAGTGTGCCGCCTAACCTGGAGTACTATGGATATGCTTCAAGGAAGGGGCCATTTTATCCGAAGAAGACAAAAGGAGATCCATGATCAGGCTGTTGGAACTTCAAGGCGAATGAGTTGAAGCTGCACAAAGTCCAACCTGGTATGCTCCATGGCCAATCTTGGAAATGCCCTTTCTCCTGGCCTGCTATTGCAGCTTGCGGGATGTTTGCACTGATGAGCATTGCAGGTCCTTTCTTCTGGATGTCACTGCGACATGAGAATAAGTGGGTGGGTGTAGCCTTCCGATTCAATACCACTTCAAGTCTCTGGGGGCTATTGATATAGAGGTGTCAGATAAACCCTAAACCAATCCCTATACAACCCCAATATACTATAGTAGTTTCCATTTTATTTTCCATTATCCCCAATATAACAATATAACCCCAATATTTCCCAATGGACTAGTCCCTTGCAGCGACTTACAAATCAGCCTTGAGCTGTGTCTTGGCTCTCTTCCTAAGGTTTGCTGTTTGGTTTTTAACTGGGGCTACTTCAATACCCGACCAAAGCGAGAGCCTTGGAAGCAAGCACACTGGGCTGACGAGTGGTCACTTCCAGGGATTTATACAACCGTGGAAATCAAAGCCAAAGCCCAGGTTCGTCCACTGGACTCGCAGTGACGAGGACATTCCCCGGGGCTGCATTGGACGCTTCTCTCGCATAAAATGTTAGGCTTGCTTGCTCTGAGGGGTTGTAAATGAGGCGGTGCTGAGCAAGCCATGCATACATATCAGGGTTCGCGAGGCTCTGGGGTGTTGAGGGGCGAGTCATGTTTTCTCTGGGACCGGAGCCTTGAATGTTATGTTCAATTATATTGCATTCAGACAAGGAGCTCTCTACCTTTTCCTTCCTATGCAGTCAAACACGACTATCCTGCTTGTCAACCAAGGTGAGGTTGTCCGCGCGAAGGACAGCAAAAACCGCATGTGGGTGCAGTGGCCGAAAGGCGGTTGGTGCACCTCGGACAACCACTCGTCATCCCACCAATGACAGCAACGCTAGTGGTACAGGCGACTAAGGGAGCACCACACACAACACCAGCGCAGAGAAGAGCAGCAATCACACTGCGACAGCAGTGGGCGAAAACGCGAGAAATGCAGCCGCTGGTAGCAATCGCAACCGTTCGAGCAGCAACGGTAGCAGCAGAGATAGAGATGATGCTCCTAACACTGTTGTCGCCACAAGCTACAAAAGTGAATAGTCATACTGTCGCTGCAATGAACAAAGCTAGCCGGCAATCCATTCATCATGTTCGGCATGACCCAGTAATCACCCCTTTTTCGTCGATGCTAACCTGCAAGAGATCCAAAAATGTGCGGCATGGTTAAGGCATCAAGCCTGCGGAGTTGCGCCCTTTGCCTTTTCAGAAGGGGGATCGGGTGCAGTGGACCAAGCACAGCGACAAAATTCCGGAAGGCTCGAGCTGTTGCGATTTAACTGTAGGGTTCAGGGTTCAAGACTTCTACAAGTCTTGAGATCAGGATATTCAGCACCTGAGCACACTCGTACGTTCGTTGCATGTGTCAGGCCAGCGCTTGCAGTTATCGTACCTCACTCAGGTTAAGCGAGCTATGATCTCCTGTTGTGGAGGCAAATTCTTTTCTAGAGCACATGGGCTTCGAGCTTTAGGGCTAGAAGGTCGGCCACTTCGGGATATAAGTTGTCCCCATGACATTTACTGCATGCTTCCCCGGCGGCTTTGATTTGCAGGCGACCTTGGCACCATCCTTTGCATCCGGTCGAAGGATGACGGTGACAAGCTCTACGTGAGATGGAGCAACGGTGAGACTTTTGGTCGCATTGTGCCACCCGATGGTGTTACCCCATTTTTTGCAATTGCTTAAACCTAGCTTTCTCGCTGTCTCTCGACCCCCTCGTCAGTCAATGTTACCACGCGGCGCCAGTTCTCTGTCGCGAAGGGTCCCATCAATCAGAGTTTCGCGTCGAGAGCAGAAAGAGTTTTGGGGTGAACATTGTTTGACAGTTGACAGTTACGTTGTTCGCCCAGGTCTTTCATTGGTTGGTGTTTTGTTTGCTTCCGCAGGCCGTCAGATTGCGTTGTTAACTTTGCAGCATCCATGGCCTTGACAAGTTTCATGGGAAGCAGTGAGGGTGTGGTTGAAAAAGAGGTTTGGATGAGCGAAGTTGAGAGTATGGCAGGCGTTCGTCGCACAAAAGTTAGTTGTCGCCCGCTCACGGTCGCAGTGGTCACGACGAGAGGGTTCAAACTACGCTCCGCCTGAAGTGCCCTTTGCCGAACTGTCCTGTACTGCGGGAGGACAAGGAGCACTTTAACAAAAAGCCTTACCCTACTCCATCGCCCCCTGAGATTAACCCGGGCATGCTTAGCTTCACAACAAGTACAGCTAAGCAGACCGCAGGGTGTCTCTTTTGTACATGCGCAGACTCGAGCGTCAGATCCCTAAAACTTGAGCAGCGGCGTACAGCACAACAAGGTTGTGTGAACGTAACGGTACAACATGAACACAACACATGGACAGGACTGTAGCCAATTCAATCAGGCACAAAATTACCTTATGTTCCATAAGCGTCCTGGCAGTCGGCTGCTTTTCTGCTCAAGTGAAACTGGCGCGACTCTACAGGAAAGAACCCCTAGGGCAGGCAAGAGACTACGCCCTTACCTTCTCAGGGCTTGTGCAACCTAGTCATGGAGCTAAGCAATCCCATACCTCCTTGAGGGAAGAGCAGTGGGTGCAGAGCTCACTTGCAGGTCTCACTTGGCCTTGCCTTTTCTTTGCCCTTAGCCTTCATGTTGTCGGCTTTCACTACGGAGTGGCATGACCATCAAAGCTGCAAAGGGGTCTACGAGGGAAGACCACATCGGTGAACAGGCTTGCGTTCCTGTGATAAACCCCTGGAAACTCATGCATGGCATCTGAATGAAGCCATTCCTCTTGGAGGATGCACCAAACATTGGGGGATCCACCGTAAATTGAATGCCACTCGCGATCTTCCAACCATTCAACAATGGCCGGCTCTGACATGGAATCTAAGCTAAGATAAAGATCCTGTCAGGCTTAGGCCTATGTAGGGGTATAGGTTCTACTGGAGGCTGTCAACACTTTCATAGATGTAAGAAGCATACTCAGAATCATCATGATTTACATCAGAATAAAAAGATCATGCAACCCATTTACCTCCTGAATCAGGTACGTATGCCTCCACTGGATGTGAGCTGCAAGGGCTTATCTATGATCCATCATCAAGTTCCCGGTCGAGGAATGGGCCTGCGGGAGGATCACCGTCGCCACCGTCATCATCATCATCATCATCATCATCATGCTCATCATCGCCGCCGGGTTCATCATCTGGTTCCCCGGCGATGGCCGGGCGTCCTACAGTTGCATATGGCTGCATCACCTGTTCTGTCAGGTTGTCCATGAAAGATGCTTGCAAAGTGTAACACAAAGAAAGAAGCGGGCCACGGAGGAACATCTACTGCATTTTGAGCTTCAGATTGCGGGGAAGCTAGATTCGAACTGCCTTTCTAGTCCTTTCCATCTTTACCTTTCTTATCCTTCTTACCTTTCTTGCCTTTACCGTTAGACTTGTAGCTCTCTGCCTGTTCTGGGGTCACATCCTCATCCCATGCCTGCCATCAATCTGCTGCCCAGCCATCATCAGGCCGGGTCGCTGGCCACCACGACGCCTATGTTGGCCGTGGTCCTCCTGGTAATGACCTTTCTTCTTCCGACGAAATTTGAAATACTTTCTTCCACCACGGCCTCTGCCGCAGGCTTTGGATCCGCGGTTTTTACCTTTGCCTTTGCCCTTTCTTGATATGCGGCCTTGGAAGCGACGCTGGAATCACGATTCATTCTTCTCATCATAATTGTAGAAAACATCGTCGTAAGCATCCAGAAAACCTGCTGCTCCATCTCCTTCATCTTCGACCCAACATCCGAAGGATCACATTGAAGGTCCTTCGGCCTCCATGGACGGCACTCTCAAGAAGTGGATTGTCAACAGCGGTTCTGGGATTGCAAGCATCTCAATGAAAATATCTCTGAGGGTACCGGCGTCCAACCCGGTCAGACCAATGCCACGTTGTGCCATAATGTTGGGAAAGGACATTCCCTGATCAAACACCAGCTTTGCGTGTGACACGAAGCGAAGTCCTGTGAAATCCTTTGTCAGCGGCAATGTGGACCTATTTGCTTGTCTACGTCTCTCATTGACAGCGGTCAGAATGCAGGTTGGCAACATAGCTCGCCATTCCACAGATCGTGCTTGCATTTGTGTATACATTCTCTCACCATCATTTGCTGGATTTGTGACGGGAGTCAACGTGCTCCCCAAGCTTCTTCCAGCCTTTGCAGCTGTATCTGGAATCCGGACATCTGTTTCATCAAGTCAGAAGATCCTCGTCTCAATTTCATGACCCGTTGTAAGCGGTATGGAAAGACTTGCACGCTTTCTTTCTTTGTGCGGTCTCAGAGTACGCTTGAAATTCGCAACGCCGTTCTTTTTGTTTTTCAGGAGATTTCCATCAAAGATCTTTCTCGTATATTGTTGCATCTCCTTCAAGTCTGTTGCTCAAAGAGGGTTCCTCGTTTTCGCTGTCCAGATCTGTACTATCACACCAATCGTCGGTTGCATCTTCGAACGCAAGCCGCGAGGTCCTTCTGTCGAATGCGCAGGTGGTATTTGTGTCGTCACTTCGGAAATTACGAATCTTTGGTTATGTCGTATGTTGACATTGCTTACGTGGTACATGCCTCATCATAAGGTCCTCATCACGCATGTCAGTTTAAAAATCATCTGCCATGGCTTCTAATTCTAACGCTGCTGCAGGAGCTCTCCTTTTGAACCCCCTGGCACGTCCAGGGAACTCCACCGACCTCTGTGATGACAGTTCCTCCCCTGGAGAGAGCTCCGCTATCATGTTGAGATTTACACGTTACACGGGAGTGCTCAGCCTCTCTACGAGTAAAACGGCGAAGCAGACCGCAGGGTATCACTTTTGCACTCTCTTTTGTACACGCGCAAACCCCAGTATCAGATCCCTAAAACCTTGAGCAATGGCGTGCAGCTCAATAAGGTTGTGTGAGGATACACGTAACTGGACAATATGAGCACAGCCACATGGACAAGGCTGTAGCTAATTCACCCCGAAATCCTGAGCTCCGAGGCACAAGCCCCAGAGCTAAGGCCCGGCTGGGCCATGAAGGCTTCAGAGCTCAAATCAATCAACCTCGACAGAGACTCCATCAACGAGCTCAAGGCAAATGTGTGCGTTCGGTACATCTTCGCCACGCCATGAAGACTTTCCAGTGAAGACAGATATCGGGGAAGTTTAGGGGATGCAGGGAAGAGGTCATTGGTCATGTTTGAGAGCAGGACCGACAGCCACGGTGTGTGAGAACTGCGCATATGAATCTGCGGGAGCAGAATCAAGTCCATGACTGTCTTTAGGTTTTAGTATGTGTTGCATTCTCGTCGGCTGGGATTCGTAAGGTCTGGCTGTGGGTGGCTTCAGCAAGGGTGCAAGAAGCCATGCGTGAAACAAGATAAAGCTGTAGGAGCTACAGATTGCGGTGTCAACAGTCAAGATCACAGAGTTGTTCAGCAGCTGAGACTTGCTGAGAATCGAAGACTTTGCGAGGATGGCTTCCAATAGAACAAGCTACGGATCCCAACAGCCTGACATGTTAGGATAAAGTCTCAGATCCCCATTTGCCTGGACACGAAACCCGGTCAGCCCTGACAATGGAAGCCCCCCCTGCATGCATGTTGGTAATTACCATGTGTTTATTCGAGAGTCCTACAGATTTCCAAGCTTGCCCAAAAACATCTGGGGGCACGTAGTTCTTCAAGTAGACAGCTCCGTGAGCCCGGCTTCGTTTGAGGCGGCCTTCAAACACTTTGATAAGAACGGCGATGGCAAGCTGAGTGTGGAGGACCGACAACCTGGCAAGAATACGCTGAGTCCATGGGGAGCTTACCAGGCAAGCTGTTGGGTTTTTACTATGGCTAAAGCTTAGGTTGCTCCCCCATTTACAGACGTTAGTCCTCAACAGGGAATGTGGAAGGCTGCGGCAACTGTCCATTCCCTGCTCTGCAAGCACCTGGGTTGAGAGGGTTTCTCCTGAAGTCTGCAATTGTTACGGCTTCGGGATCCTGGCAAACTCATGTTGAAACATGTGCGGGATCTACTGCTCTACAGACCTCTTTCTTAGTTCTTAAGCCTTCTAGAACACTTGCATGCTGTGATATCATCCCTGCATCAGGGCAGCGAAAGCCCCTGAAGTGATTCTAGTACAGTCCATGTACAAAGGGATAAGCAACCCGAATGTTCCCCTGGTCTGAGTGACTTCTTTTCGTCCATTGTTGTTTGGATATGCGCTGGACATCAAAGTTTTGATCCACGCTGGAAATTGTTGTGCCGCTTCGTGCATCATGCGCAAAGAGCTCCATTCAACATGCTTCGGTGATAGTGTGAGCCTTTCCATCCTACGGTCATTTGCTATTCCTCGCTTGAGCTGTCAGGCCTAAACCACGAGACACCTGCGACTGGTTCCTGAAGCAAAGCCAAACTCGACTGTCAAAGTCAGGAGCTGACAAGCGTGTTGGGCAAATTGGGTGATGGTGACGAGGGGCTCAGCGAGGATGAATGCCAGTCCCTGGGACCTTCTCAAGTGGGAACACGATGCAGAGTCAGAAGTAGGACTGATAAGGAAATTCCTTTGCATGTGGAACTTGGGAAGAGACCCACCGGTGAAAGGCGGCGTAGTGGGTGTCTCTTAGGAGTTTGGAAGCTACAAGGCTCTGCAGCAGGGAAGGCTGCAGATACTTCAGCGTCAAAGGGTTCTGAGTCCCCGTCGACAAGATGCTGACAAGGAGTTCCGCCTTCAGGCCACTCTCATTTCTGAAATATGTACTGCTGGAATCGCAGCAGTCGTAGCATCTTGCAATCAGAAGTTTTTGCCCCACCCTAGTCTTTCTGATCAGAAGCACATTTCACCTCCTAGTTGTTCTTTGCACGTCATCGCTCACCTGCCAAGGGAGCTGTTTGCAGCACTCGACAAGGACTGGGCCGGTGCAGGGTTGTAAACATACGCACAGCAGCCAAGAAGTGCAAGTGTGCCATATGCAGAAACCTCAACAGAAGAATAGAAACTGCCGGCATCAAGAGGCCCTTATGGCGTTCTGGGTTTTCATGTTCCTGATGGCTACTTGCTCTCCTATGTTATGTTTTCTTCTTGGTAGAAATCATATGCCCGTCCACGTACCTGTCAACGCAGAGGCCAAGAGGATTCAAGCAAGAACGCTGCTCAAATGGATCTGGGAGGGTATTGTAGTGATGGCCAATTATCATCATTCATGCGGTCGTTATTGCAGTTGCAGTATGCGCCATTGTTGCTCTTAAAGCGTTTAGCACTGCTGGTGCCGCTGCACTGCTGGTACCGCGGCCGCTGCTGCTCCCACAGTGGTGGTTGTTGCTGTTCCTGCTGCTGCGGGTGCTGTGGTTGCTGCTGCTGCAGCTTCGGCTGTTGGTTCCTGTTCCCGTTCTCGTTGCTGTCACCGCAGCCATAAGGAGACCTACGAAAATGTAATGGGCGGTGTGTGGGTGACTCTGAAAGAAGTTCGAATCCGGTGCCGGAGACGCGGTGAGCAGTGGATGAGGACCCCTCTGAGCGGGAGGGGAGGGGGGTGGATGTGGGAGGGTCGGAAATAGGCAGAAGTAGCTATTCATGGCGTGTTGTCGTCAGCCCTCGCCTACCGCCTCTCTGGTGGCAGACTCAGGCTGTGGCATTTGCTGCGGCGGCGGCGGCTGCGGCT
>CAJNIZ010043636.1:0-55045 GCA_905231905.1 Symbiodinium pilosum | reverse complement strand
AAACCCAATATACTTTATAGTAGTTTCCATTTTCTTTTCCACCATTCTAATATAGCCCCAATATAAACCCAATATACTATAGTAGTTTCCATTTTCTTTTCCATGATTCTAATATAGCTCCAAAATAAACACAATATACTATAGTAGTTTCTATTTTCTTTTCCATCATTCTAATATAGCCCCAATATAAACCCAATATACTATAGTAGTTTCCCTTTTCTTTTCCATCATTCTAATATGGCCCCAATATAAACCCAATATACTATAGTAGTTTCCATTTTCTTTTCCATTATTCTAATATGGCCCCAATATAAACCCAATATACTACAGTAGTCTCCATTTTCTCTTCCATTATTCTAATATGGCCCCAATATTCTATAACCCCAATATTATATTCCCTACACCTCAAACTGTGAGGTTCTTCAAGCCGCTCGTTTCGTGAAAGCCCCTAAGGACGCCCTTGCATTCTACCTTGGGTCCTGCCCCCACCCATTAACAGTCTATATTAGGGGTCATATTAAGGGCTATATATAACTATAATATAAATATTATCCAACTGTTAATTAGTGGGGGCAGTACCCAAATTCTACCTACTTCAGAAGGCCCAGAAATGCGCTCCCCATAGAATCGGACCCCCCACCCCCCTAACAACGGATTTTCAGCCCATTATATAATGGTACGACAATGGAAGTAATCATAATTCAGGGGTGTGGGGTTTACCACCAACCCTTCTGCAACAGGCTTCCGTGTCTCGTCGAACACCTGAACCCCTACACTCTAGAAAGCTTCGTGGTTTGCATCTGCTTTCTCCATGTCCCTATATGTCCCTAAACCGTTATATACTGTCTATAGAACCCCATATTCCGTATGGTACCCCTACATCGTCCCTCTGTACCTTCTACATAACCCTTTAAAAAATGGCTAAATCCCTGGAGCTGAGCTAAGCCACTCTGCGTCATCAATGGCGGGCCGCTGAAACACATAGACCACCGGAAAACCTGTCCATGGGAGGGGTTAGGGTTTAGGGTCAAGGGCTTACAGTTCAGGGACCCGGAAAAGACAGTAAGGTTTACGGCTTGAGGGGTTGTCAAGGACACCTCCAGTAGGTGCCTGCGTATAAGCCTCATACATATGAGGTTCAAATAGGCCTCCTTTAATTTAAGGGTACCCACCTGATAACCTACCCAACCGGAGGTCTCCTCGAGTTAGGGCTAAGGGCTCACAACAAGCCTCATCACTCCCAAAAAGGGTTTTCAGGAGTATACTGGTATACTTTAGACACAACATTGCGCCCAACAACGTTACAGCTTTGTACCCTCTGTGAGCATCATCTTCGCAAGGTTCGGGCTGCAAAGCCATCCAAAGCCAGCATGATAAGCATCAGCTGCCCAAGGTTTGGGCTGCGAAGCCACCCAACGTGCGAACAGACGCCAGCATCATGAACATCAGCCGCCCGGTGCTCTGGTTTTTGCTGGTGAAGCAGCACCAGTCAAGCTTTGAAGGCATGTCGTTGGCCAAGGTGGAGCATCCAGCAGCTTGAAACACAAACTGAAAAACCTTGATCACCGCCCAATGGCACTGGACCCAAGGCGCAGACGAGCATCCAAGGACTTGAAACACAAAGTGCGAAAGCTTGATCGCACCCCACTGGCATTGGACTTAAATGGTCACGCATCAAAGATTCCATGTTAAACAGGGGATAACCTGAACGCCCAATCACCCCTGAACTCTAAACCTTAAATCCACAAAACCTAAAACCTTACAGGCGCAACCCTGGACTCTAAATCTCAAACCCCTACGTAACCTTAAACTTTGGACCACGCTAAACTTAGACCTTCAACCCATAGTCCGCAACCTTACACCTTTCAAAACCCCCCCCAGCCTAACCCCAACACGCCTGTAAGTGCCATCAGCGCGAATGGCTCCGTTCCACCAGAGAGGTTGGCGTAGGAGCCGACAAATTTCGCCATGGCCTGACCGCAGGTGCAATACCTCAATAGAGAACCTCAAAAGGAGAAAAACATGACATGGACACTGGGATTAAATGGTGCTTGTATAAAAGAAGGGATTATGTAATGTAGAGGTCTGCATGAATCAAAATTTCATTTTGAGGTCCATGTGAAGGTGAGGTACCCCAAACCGCAGGTGTACAAGGCAACTAGGACGTTGACATTGGCAATCACTTAGACCACTATGTCAAGGTTTGAGGCTTACAATGAAGGCCAAATCGTTGCAAACAGGGGAATAGGACGAGTTATTTGCCCTTGGCCTAGGTCTGTGGGTAAAGGCATACTGACGTTCCAGCTGTTCGCCTTCTGCTGTAGGGTTTCAGATTCGGGGCTTCAGCACCTGCATGGCCGAGGCAGGAAGCGAGACCATGCTCAGGCAATCCAACAAAAGAGACCCCACCGTGCTTTCTGCGTAGTACTTCCGACTGGCACGTGGATTAGGATTGAGGCTTTAGGCAGTGCTTGTCCCGTAAAACCTGGTATTAACCGCGACAAAATATATAACCGCAAGCCCTGCACCGCTTTTCCCGCCAGCAAGCTGACGTGACGTAGACACCCCTCTGCCCAGAGCCCCGCCCTGGTAGTCAGACAGGAAATCCTCAAAGAAAGATAAGAAAACGTCTGAAAGCGCTGCATTCATCACATGGCACAGCCCCCGTATCCCCCAGACCGCAGGGATGCTGGGTGCAAGCGGCCCAGGGTTTATAGTCCCCCTTAAGTGGATAGAATACATGGGGATATTATGGTAATAACTCTATCTTCTCAAGGGGGACCATAAGGATTTGTATAAAGTTGGCTGCAGGCCACAACCCATGGAAGATGCTGAAGGATCCTCACATCATAGAGAGACGGGCAGGGGTGCCGGGAGCACGATCATCTAGGACTTGACGTCAAGCAAGTCTTCATCATCTCCCTCTGGTATAATAGCAAATCCAGGAAACAAGCCGTTAGTGTTTGCGGTAGCACTTCAGATATTGGTTCGTAGATCGCTAGGAACTCAAAATTCTGCATACCCTGCTCGTTTACTACAGACTGGAATAATGGGTCATAAGGACCATCAAAGGGGAGTATAAAAGGCTGTCTAGAGGAGATTCTCTGCACCCTGTAGTACACCCTGGCCCCTACACCCTTCATCCTACAGCCCCAAGCCCAAACCCTAAAAAGAACAGTCTCCATTTTCTTTTCCATTACCCTCATACCGGTTTAGGGTTTGGGATTAGGGTTTAGGGTAGGATTTAGGGACAAAGCCCGCATTTTTCCTGGGCCTTCTCGAGGATGAGAGCCCAAACCTGATGTTCAAGTCAAATTTTGAGGTTGCTTCTGCGCGGAGGGTCGGAGAGTTTAGGGTTTAAGGCTTAAGGTTTAGGGAAATGTATATAAATTACTTTGTAAATCTAAGGCTTATAAGGTTTAGGGAAATATGGGTTATTCTATTAATCCTATAGGCCATATAATGAGCCCCGCTATCCCCCTTATCCTACTTACTCGATCCACCTGACCCTTCAAGTGGAAGCTTGGGGTGGGTGGGGGCGGAGGGCGGGGGGGGTTAAGGGCTTGGGGCGTAAAAGCCATATACTCAACAAAAAGATCAATGGTGGCTTTACAATTAAGACAAATACATTCATGAACTTCGTGATAATCATAATAGCAGAGTACCAGTAATCACGCTAGAAACAACACTAGTCTATGATTTCTTGACCAGGACAGATAGGGTTCCGGCATTTAGGGATTAGAGATTGGGGTGTGGTGCCAAAAGGTTGTAGGGCTTTAGATATTTGGGCTTGGGCTTTTATCAAAAGACAGAAGCTAGATCTCAGAGAGCGGAGCCTTCCTAAAGATATACTCGAGGAGCCCAAGAAGATTCACGTCCGCACTGAAATCTGCCTTGCGCCTGAACACGACACGTTGAAGCTGGTCTCCTTGCCCCTGAATGATCTTCAAACCAACGCCTTCGACATGAAACTCCAAATTCAAGGTTTGGGATTTAGGGTTTAGGGTTTGCCCAAAATCCTAACTCTTAGTCCCAGAACATCCTAGCCCAAACTCTCAAACCCTGAACCTCATGCCCCGCCCCCCCCAAAAAGACCTTGACACCACCACCCCAAACTCTAAACCCTCTAAAGGCCCTAAGCCCAAAAGCACGGGCCTGTCGTCCGTTGGGCCGGCCGAAGAGCGGCACCCACTTCTTCCGGAGACGCTTAGCACCACTCCTTAGCCGGATCAGGGTTTAGGGGTTTAGGGTGTTTAGGGGTTTAAGGTTTAGGGATTTTGGGTTTTAGGGTTTGAGGGGTCTAGGGTTTCAGGTTTTAAGGGTGTATAGGGTTAACCTCATGGTGTAGGGTGGGCGATTTGACGTTTCCTCGTCTACCCGTACTTGGGTCCTGATCGGGAGTTACAGGATCTCGTAATCTGCCTTGGAAGCCCTAGGAATTGCAAGAATTAGGGTTTGGGCTCAGGATTTGGCATGTCAGCCACGAACAAGCAAGAAGATGCAGCAGGCCACTAGCCCTAAACCCTAAACCGGTTTGTTCCCATCTTCTTTCCCATTACAAGTAAACCGTAAACCCTTTAAGCCTTTAGTTTCCTGTTCTCTCCGCTACCCCTATATAGCCCTGCATGAAAGTCGGGGGGCAGAAGCCCATGATGCGGGTGTTCCGGCTTGGAGTTAACCCAAAATCCCAGCCCAGACTCGCAGCTTCATCTGAAACCCTAAGCGCTCCCGAAACACGTAGGGTTTTGGGTTTAAGGTCCTAAACCATCTCTGCGTAATCTGCGTAATCCCCTGTCAGCAGGAAGCGTCCCAGGCCCCTCTAACTAATTGAGTAATGTTTTTTCTGGTGGCTGAACCTAGTAAGATAACATGCCATATATAACATACGATGCCCAAAAAGGAGGATATAATCTTGCTCTATACTCGGTACCATAGTATCCCCAAATGAAATACTACTCAATTGCCCCTCCATCTCAAGCCAGCTACTCCGTGTACACGTCCTTGTAGTTGTACACCCTTGTGCCGTCTGCCTGTGCCGATGCAATGATGGGCAGTGTCGGCTCAGCGTATATAATAGTATATTATAATATATTAGCGTGTATTATGGTATATTCTAGCATGTTGTACTATTTCATGGTATATTATGGTATATTGAAATATATTATGGTATTGAGGGTGCGGAGGCCTGGCAAGTATGGGGCCAAGGCTGTCCTGAACCCTTACCATGCCCCCCGAACCAGGAACCCCTCTCCCGTGCCCGCCTGCTCTTCGTAGGGGATGTCCGACCAGTCGTCCTTCCAATTGAGCCCTATGAGCCATAGTCTAAACTCCTTAAAAGGGGACTATTTAGGGGATTATTCCATGGTTACTAACGGGGATACTAGGAGTTTAGATTATGGCCCCTATGGTGCTGCTCAAGTTTGGCTACCTGGGGGGTCCATCTCAAGGAGTATTCTGGGTAACTGAACTTGGCAAAACTCAAAGCCGAGCTCCACTCGTGTCAAGTTCCAGAAAGAACGCTGATGGTAGACAGCAACAAAGCCTAATCCTACCAGGATCATGGCCCAAGAAGGTCCCCCCAACCTAGGCAGAAGTTCATAGCCGGTATATGAAGAGTGTAGTCCCCTCCTTGTTAAAAGGATATATAACCCTAATATATACCCTATCATACTATAGTACTTTCCATTTTCTTTTCCACCATCTCTATATTGCCCCCACATTATGGTTTTAGCCCTAAACTCTAAACCCTAA
This sequence comes from Symbiodinium pilosum, assembly GCA_905231905.1. Classification (NCBI taxonomy): domain Eukaryota; class Dinophyceae; order Suessiales; family Symbiodiniaceae; genus Symbiodinium; species Symbiodinium pilosum. The sequence continues at coordinate 49,294 of CAJNIZ010043636.1, read as the reverse complement.
GCCCAGAGGTACAAACCCTAAGGCCTTTGAAAAGCTACCGGTACACCAAGCTATTCCTCTAAGAGCCTCTCTGTGGAGATCTTGGGTGCCTTATGGAGACTATACTATTGTATACTACTATATAGTATACAATAATATACAATAATATACCAGAATATACTATATTATACTAGTCTCTATAATATGGGGGACCTTTATAAAGCCAGCTAATTGGAACAGCTTCAAAACCTGAACTTCGGACCCTTTTCTATTTTAAGGTGAGGTCGGGTGAGGTCCTTGTATCTCGCCGGGTAAAATGTATGTAGTGAACCTAAATTTGAGAAGCTCAGGTAAGAGCGTTCAGCTCTCCTCCATTGTGCAGGGCACAAAGTCGTCAACTTCGACGAGCTCCCAGCGGCCTGTTGCCATGTCAAACAGCTGGACCACGAAGCGACCTCCATGCAAGTCAGCAGGGGCCTCAACAGCTCCAATCCCCTGGCCAGTAATGAAAAGAGAGCCTCGAACCCATAGCAACGACGATTCCGTCGAGACAATATGTTGTACGAATGTAGTACACGTATGCATGCTTTGGTGAACTGGGGCTTTAGTACTAGCAGGGGGGTGGTTGGCTTCTTCTGCATATCCCAATTGTGCAAAGGCCACAAGGAAGTCTTTCATCTGCCTTGTTGAATGGTAAAGAATTGTGGCAACGAGGGTGCCTTTTTGCTTTGTCCTTATCATGAGGACCTCTTCAAATTCTTATGCCGTCACTGGCCCAACCGCCATCAGCCAGCGAACGAGCTCCGGGAAACACTTGAGGAAACATTCGGTCGTTTATAGACATCCATAGGCGGTAGTTCGGACGTGTGCCAACTTCGATAGAGGCCCGAATGTTCTCCATACTATAAACACCTACAAGCTTTCCTGTTTGTCATGATGCTGCTCTGGCATCCACGCACCTGATCTTTGGCACATAATGTAGGCCCATGAGTAATAAACCACATCCTTTTAGGGGAAGGGGTTTACCAATCAGGGATCTGGGTTATCCATGCAAGTTTCGCGCGAACATGGCCATAGAGAGAGGCTTTTGAGGGAGATCAACCTGAGGTTGTTCAACTGTTGGGGTAATATATATGAGACTGGAAAAGAAACTCGAAACTACTATAAACGAGGGATCCAATCCGTCCTAGATCGTAGTGGAACTCTGACAGTGCAGACTCTCGAAGCCACATAAGTCCAACTGAGGCTTCTAAGAAGCTGTAAGCTCTTAATCCATGACACATCTGTAAAATCAAATTCTAAGATTACATAGTCAGGGTTATCACCCATGTGCATCCCGAATCCTTTCAGCACAAAACCTCTAGACTCTGAAGCCTCAAACTCTGCATCGTAATCTTTCCTGTCCTTATATGCCCCATGCCCAATACACCCTAAAATCCTTGAGTGCGGACTTTTCCCCGAATAATACAACGATCCGGTAATTAATACGATCCTAAGTATATCCTTGACCCAAACTCTGATCCCAATTCCTTACTGAAGTAACCTTGGGCTCTCTGGCTACACTCGAAGCCTGCGGCAGGCTCTGCTTCGACGAAAAGCCGCCGAACAGCGCCCGGCCTTCGTGCCTTCGTGGTGTTTCTTCCAGGCTCTTCATGGAAACTGCCATAATGGGATATATATATATATATGTATACATATTACTGGTTACTATTACTACTATCATAACTATTAAATGATTAATTGTATTCTTAGGGCTCAAGGTTTGGGATCTTCCTGGGCAACTTGCGGGCTTTTGCTACTACTGGTCCGCCTCTTTTTTGCGTGTTAATTATCCCTGCGCAGTGCCCGAGCTAACCCGTTATAACCTATAACCAAATGAGGCCCATACTTTTGAGAATAACACAGTGATACACTTAAGGACAAGCCCTAATTTTGCAACTCCAAGATGGAGAGCCATAACAGCCAAGGTACCAAGGCCGCAATGGTGGCAACTAACCAGCAGTTGCCCAAGGAGCCTTCAAATTCTCCGGTTCAAGCTTGGGATTGATTGGGTTTAGGGTTTTGGGGGTTTGGGGTTTGGGTTCAGGTGAGCCTGACTGCCAAATGACGCCCTCTTAGCACAGTACTTGGCTGAGAACTGTGAGAATTGGTGGAGAACCTACCCTCAGAATCCCCTAAGCCTTCCAAAGCCATGGCCCAACGAAACTAAGTCAAACATGCTCAGGCCAAACAATCCAGGGGCTTCAGGAGGGAGCCCTACCTGGGGACCGTTGCTTATTGAGGGAAAATGCTGACCCCTAGGTATACAGGGCGTATACATATATGGGGTATGTAAGGGAATGGGACTAGGGGTCCCGTCTACGGGCTTCTCCGAGAGATGAATCCTTGAGATCTTGGTGAGGGCCTGTGGCTGGCAGGGTTCAGAGTTGTGGGTTCAAAGATCTACTCTCCACTAGCCTCAAACTAGCATGGAAACCCACGAAGGCAGCGAATGAATGGAAAGCCGTTCGGGTTTCTATGATTGTCTCGGGGAGAGTTACGGTCAATTTGGGTGGTTGTCAATATTATGGTTCTTTTTGGGTACCTTAAATCTAAAATATTACGTGCCGTATTTTTGTAGGGATCCAAAAAGGGACCATACTTTTGAAAACCACCCATTTGCAAGCGCAGGCACAAGAGGCAAATGATCCCTGGACAACACCACTTCTTCATTGGTGAAAGGATTTGGCTTTTACCTTGCCCCCTTAGAATAGGACCCTACAACTATCATTTGACTCTAATAGGGTCCTAACTGTAGGGGCTATGTTGTAAAAAACGAGGCCCCCACTCTTGATGCAGGTGAAGTTAAGGCTTTCTTTTCAGTAGATTTCTGTCATGTTGCTGCGGTTGCGCCTGGGTGCATGGTTGGTTAGGTGACGAATCCATTTAGTTCTGGTGTAGTCTGCACAGCCCACTACCCGCTTCTAGCATTCGCCTTGCCTTCGTACCTCCCAAGAGATGGGTTCAGCCTGTGTTTTACCTCCTGCCCAGACTTTCGAGGCACCCTCATACTGAAGAGAAAGCCCTCTAAAATCCCGAAAGACGACTGACTCTTGGCCAGACAACAACTCTCGCCCAGAGCACCGCAAACCCTGCAAGCTAATCTTGCCAGTGTCAAGCCCGAGATCTTGGGACCCCCTCAACAAGAAGTGCCCGATATAAGAACAACAATAAGAACAATACGAGCAATTACAGTAGTGTTACTCATGATACTGAAAACCATGGTATGAAAGGCAGTAGTAAAAGCAATCCTAATTAAAAATCTGTGAATAATAACCGTAGTAAGGTCATCACTCATAACAATATCAGTAATACTAAAAATCAAACCCATGGCAATACAATGTTTCGGGGCTGCCTTGAGCAAGATCGCTGGCGGACATACCTGGCAAGCGCATGGTTACCGAACCAGGCTGCCGACCCAAAGTGATCTTTCTGGCGCTCTTGGGCATAACTTAGGTGACCCCCTATAAGGGATACTGGTAATCATATTGGCGTCTTCGTATATTCCTCTTGTACCACTATTGCAGGGTGGGGGGGACCACCTGAGGCATGACTTCTATAACTAGCTTTATAGCACAGAAAAAGAACCTTGATCTTCCAACCTGCACCTCCAACAAAATTTGCTAAGCCCACGGAGTCCACTGCGGAACCGTTTGCATGACCTGTTACAGAACCCACCACCCTACCCCAAACCAACCGGAGACGAGGCCTGAGCCTGAACAAGCTAAAACAATATTGTAGTAATACTAGGGTTATTTTGGGCAATATTGGGGAAATCTTGGGACCATGGAATCCAAAAGAAAATGATAACTACTATCTAGGGTTTGGGGTTTATAGGGTTTAGGGAGGAGGGAATTACAGGGCCAGGTAACCTGGGGCCTCGCCTTTCCCCCTCCACACTCTCAAGCCCAACACCCTTCCATCAAACATTCTCCATCCAGCGCCCTAAAACAAAGCTCTACACCACCAAACCCCTAAACCCAAAAACCCCTAAAAACCCTAAGAACCTAACGCCCTAAGAACCCTAAAAACCCTAAGAACCCTAAAAACCCTTAAAACCCCTGACACCAGTCAGCCAAGCCTGTCCAAGTAAGCTCAGACTGTTGCTTCTGCGAGAATTCCGCGGCGGAGATCTGCTGGTTGAAGTGCCTTTCTTTGGGTTGCTGTTAAGGACCCAAAATTAGGGTTTAGGGTTTTGAGGGTTTTGAAGGTTTAGGGTTTAGATGTTTGTTCTCTGGGTTGCTGCTAAGGAACTCAAGCTAAATTACCACAACATGCGTATTTAGGGTGTAAAGGGTTGTTGTAGTGTATATAGGGTCTAGGGTTTAGAGTTAGCATGCTGGGTGTACATATACACACATATATATATATACACATAACGTTAAGTTGTCACGATTTCACATAGCATCAGGTTCACAAGTGTCCAGCTTCACTTTCTCCTCCACATGGAAAGGTCTCAGTCGGGGACTGATGACCGTCCCTGGTTACTGCTAGGCCTCCCGACACCAGAAAAGATTGACCAGGAAGGAAAAAAGGCGTTGGGGAATGTTCGCGGGTCAGCCATGGGGCAAGGAGGGAACTAAAGACTGCTTAGACAGCTGCGCCTTGCGGCCTCGTGCAATCTCACGCGATTTCGTGCAACATAAGCTGTTCTTGCATCGCTCTCGTGCGATCCTGTGCAAATACTGTGTGTACATTCTGCCCAGGCTGCACTGGAGTCTAGCGTCTCGAGAGCCGGACTAAACGCCGGCTGAATGAATGGCCATCCAAGGGACAAAAGTTCTGGTACTCGCACCCACCGCGCATTTTGCCGCTGCTCCTGCGGCGGCCATGTACTTCGTGAAAGCTGACCCTGCCCAGATGAAACCCTGCGACATCAAGACGTCGCGACGAAACACTGTGCTGATTAGTTGCTGTCATGCTTCTTGGGTAACCCCAAAGCTCTAACTTCATCCCCAGAAAACCTTCAAACCATAGACCTTGAAACCGGAAATTCCTCGCGCCCGAGCCCCTTTTCATCTCAGGCCCAGAAAGCGGTTTAGGGGTTTAGGGTTTGGGGCAAACACAAAACCTGGTCGAAACAATGACCTTGAGCACTCGGGAGTTTATCCAAATAACCCAATCAGAACCCTGAGTAGGGGCCCCTTGTAATCCCCCTATATCCGTGGGCCTCTTGGGGCTCCCCCTTTTTGAGAAGCCCCCAAATCCCATTATGTTACACTATTCTTGTTCGCACGTACTAATATTTGTATTGTTCTTGTTGCTATTGTTCTTCTATGCTCTTGTGAAAAATACTGATATCAAAAATGCCCTAAACCTGAAAACCCTAAACCCTAAAACTTCTAAACCCTTGTTGCGTACATACTGTTACCATAGTTCTTGTTGTCGTTACCACTTTTCTATGTTGCTATATACATACTGTTCTTACAGTTCTTGTTCCCAATATTATTGATGATGATAATATATCTATCTGTTCTTATGCACAAGTAATCCCCCAAAAGTAGATAGAATATGGCTTTGGGTATATAATAATAAGATCCCCACATACCCCATATTTCTATCTACTTAAGGGGGACCATACCCTAAACCCTAAACCCTAAATAGTACTTTCCATTTTCTTTTCCATTATCCCCAGGTAACCCTATAGAACCCTTATATTCTATCTACTTAAGGGGGACTATACTGTTATTATAGTATCACCAGGACTCCTGGGTGATGAAGAGCTTGCCAGCCTTGGCCTCCCCTAGGCTGCTTGCGGTGGGCGGAAAATCCTCAGCTGAGTAGTGTTTTTTGGTGGTTGAACCTAGTAAGATAATATTCCTTATATAAAATACTATACCCAAAAGGAGGAAATAATCTTACTCTATAGTGGGTACCATAGTATCCCCAAATAAAATACTGCTCAGCTGTTCAGGGTAGGGTTTAGGCTTTTAGGGTTTAGAGGTATCCTAGCTTCTTGTACCCCCCCAAGAATGTCTAGTAGCTGCTTCTCATGTTTTTTGATGGGAAGGGAGGAATGTATCCTAGCTTCTTTCCCCCCCCCAGAATGTCTAGTAGCTGCACTTGACAACTACTTTTCATGTGTTTGAAGGAAAGGGAGGAATGCATCCTCATAGAAACTACCCGTTAAGCCCCCAAGAATACAGTCGTCTACATTTTGGCTTCCACTCTGACATTTGCTACTAACGACCAGCAAGCAAAGGGTCGATTAGGCGCTCGAAGCAGAAGGGCTAGGTTCCCCAGTGGCCCCTTAGTAACAAGGGTACCCTTTTTCCTAATGCTCAGCTTTAAAAAGGAGACCCCGAAATAAAAAGGGAATAAGAGTACTGCTGGGGTACCTAGAGGAACTACATCGAAGTTGAAGGATATAGTCACCCGTACGTAGATAGAATATGGGATATATGGGACTCTTAACCTAAAATACCCGAAGCCAGATTCTATCTACTTAAGGGGGACTATATGAGCCACTGTCTAAACTCCTAGTATCCCCCTTAGTACCCCCATAGTAGTCCCCTATATAATCCCCTATGTAACCCCCCCTTTAAGGAGTTTAGACTATGGCTCATATGCCTTAAACCCTTTGGGCCATCTTCCTGGCCTTGAGCAATCTGCCCGCAGCCAAGAGGCCACGTCGATAAAGCGCGAGTCGTGACGGTCGAACTCCTTGGCTCTACCCTCTCCAAAATGACATAGGGGTTTCCCAAAATTAGGGGTACCTTTTTGAGGGTTCCCATTAAAAGGATTCTGGTATTTGGTGGTCTATATTGGGATGCCCCTATTTTGGAAAAAATACCACATGGAATTTCAACTTGGACCTTTCAAGACCACTTGCCTTTTGTAAGGGGCCCCCTAAAGGATCCTAAAAAAGGACCCCCCCAGAATGACCCCCCATTACTACATTGGGGAAACGAGGTGCTTATGGATCCTTTACTGGGTCTGGGCCCTAAACCCTAAACCCTGAACCTTAAACCCTAAACCCTAAACCTTAAACCCTAAACCCTAAACCTTAAACCTTAAAGGGGCCTTATGAGGATCATGGTAGCCCGGAGGATGGACACTGCTCAGTGCCATTCGCCCTCTTGTATTACAAGAAGGGATTTGCATCATCCCTGATGTTCCCCATTCTTGGTAAGGAAGAAGGGATTTGCATCATCTCTGATGTTCCCCAGTCTGGGTAAGAAAGAGGTGAACAAAGGGGCTTTGCTTCACTGTTTCGTTGAAAGAGGGCGAGGTCCCCTTTTTTGGGGGATGCACGTTTTAGAATCTTGCTCCACAGTTAACTCCTGCTGAACTGCCTGTTGGCTGTCACTTAGAATGAGGGATTGCAACTGTGAACTGCGATATACCCCCATGGGGTACTTTAAGTGGCTACAGTAGCCTTGGGCGGGCTTTATGCAGAACTGGGGTTCCTGTTGCGATTGATGCCAGGATCCCCTGAACCCTGCTCTGCTTGCCCATGGTTTCTTCATATAAGCCCCTAAGTGACAATTGGTTCTCTAACTTGTCTTGCTCTTGGGTTATAGAGAGAGGCTCACCTGAGCCACGCAGAAGCTTGTCCGAATAGGGGTACGGTCAGGACCCTATAGTACGCATGTTTCGCGGGTCATTATAGGTCGTGAATCTATCGGAATAATCAATCTCAAGGAACTGCCACGTGGGCTTTTAGAGCGCATATGTCTGGGATTGCAATGTCCTACATGACCTATGGCAACCTTGATTCCCATGCCGGTCCTTTCAAGAAACCCATTGACGGGTAGCAGCTGACATGTGCCCAATCGCTTCCCTCAGTGCACGCAGGTAGGAATAGGAATGTTCAATGCTAAAAAGGGTAGAGGAACTACCATGTGAGCTCTGGAATAAAGCTATAGTATATTCCTTATAGGTAGCCCTAAAGCCCCTTTTACATCCGGCTATAGCCCCGCCGAACCTGAACCCTCGGCTTTACCTTGCATGTGCGCCACGCGGCATACTCCCTTCCAAGGCATGCGGGCTCACAGCGCGAAGAAGACAGGCCCATGGTTCAGTCCCAGTATGTGGTCTAATGAGTTTTGTTTAAGGTGCATAGTCCGCCCTAAGTGGAATATGGTGTATATGGGGATTTTTTCTGATCCTAGGCAACTCACTATTCTATCTACTTAAAAGGACTGTAGCTGTAGGGTGTGGGAGTGGGTTTTAAGGTTGTGGAGTAAGGTTTTTCTGGCTTTGGGTTTAGGAGCTCCAGTGGGCACGGCGTTGAGGATTTCGTAGGTTCCCTAAAGGCCCTAATGCGTACATAAATCCTACGTCTCAAACCCTAAACCCTAAACCCGATACCTTTAGCCCTTAGCCTTCCTAAGCACTCAAAGGCCTTGGCCTCCTTTGGAGGCTAGGCCGCAGTCTAAAACTGGGACTGGGGGGCGGGGCGACCTAGGACCAGGGCTACCCTGCATGGCGACCCGTAGGATCTACAACTCATAGAAGTGCCGCCCCCCAGGTGGTCCCAACCTACAATCCTACAAAAGAAGCTGCGGTATCAGTTGGGACGGGTTGCGAGGTACTGACCCCACCTAGTAGCACGTGCCCCCCACCCGGTAGCACGTAACAGTCTAAAACCGGGCAAGCGTTGTATTGTTGAGGGGTATTGAAATTATGATCAAAAATGGCTGGTGGGCCACCTTAGATGGAGTCAGGGGGGCGGTTGGGATGACGACAACATTTGATCGAATATGGACGGGTCCTGATGATTTCCCCCAAGTCTAAGTTCCTTGCATCCGGAAACAATACCTTCCGGTTTTAGGCTAGGGTGTCCATGAGAGGCTCACGCCATCCTTGTCATCAGTCTTAAGAAGCCATTCCTGAAAGTCCCGCCGTTGTCTTACAGCCATGTTGCAACTGACCTCAGAACTTCCAGAAGTCCATTCTATTACAGTTGCTTCTCTGGCAGGTTTCATTTGCACGCCTGCAGCCTCACCCCTGTGCCTGGGGTCCAAATCCTGAGGCCAAAATTGGATACCCCTTGTAGATCCCGAACCTTAGAAGGAGTAGATGCATGGCATTTATAGCCTTAGAGGCCCGGCGTATGTAACAGAACGACGTCCATCTGGACCGCCCCAGGACCCCTATAAACCTTTGCTACAAGTCGCGGTAGACCCATTACTGTACAAAGATTGGAAGTCCTGGGGATGGCACTCCAAGCCCCAATTTGAGCCGAACGCCTGGGCCTAAAACATGTTAACTGGCAGAACTCGGATCCCACCCTGAACCCATGTGTGAACCCTGTCTATGAGGGCGCGTTGACGAGGACAAGCGCACCTCCGCGCGAAGCTCTACGGCGTGTGCGGCCGCTCGGGGCCTCGGAGTGGCGCAAGGCTCTAGCTTGCAAACTGTTTTTTTGCAGGAGCGTATCTTGTGTCATAGAAACTCTGTTGGTATGTATGTGAAGGACTGTCCCAGCACGCATGCTGCAATCCTCAATGTCGCTGAAGATGGCAGCTGGCGTGCCGGTTTTTACTCACCTCACAAATAATAAGGGCATCGTTCATATCATGCGCTCGTTTTGAAGGCCTCCTCAGGGTCCTATCGTGAATGGGTTCTGAATTTCACATATATCCCCCATATATATAACCCCAATAGATTATAATTATAGTAGTTTCCATTTTCTTTTCCATTATCCCAATTTAAACCCCATATATACGGTAGACTTGGGCTGAAAGGGCCAGCGTGAACAAGAAAGCAAGATGCGTTAATCCTACTGGGGGTATATATATGGGATTTATATTGGGATAATGGAAAAGACAATAGAAACCACTGTAATATAGACGGGGTTATTTATGGGGGATATATTGGGATTCATGGTTACAACACCTTGAAAGACCGCAAGAACCTTGCCCGAGTCCTATGTTCAAGCATTTCAGTCGATGACAAGCTCCCAAATGTTGTTGCTAAACGCTCTGCTCCTCTTTCGGGGGGCTAGTAGGGAATGCAGGAATATAATATCAGGGAATTACATAAAGATTATATTCGCACGTCTTCCATGCACACCACCAGTGAGCCTTTTTTCCCGCAGCCCTCCCATGAAGCGCAAGCCTTGAGGCTTCAGCACAGGGAAGTCCCTAGAAGTCAGGGGGACCTGGGGAGGCAAAGGGATTGGCCATCATATAGGACCATATAGAGGTTATATAGGGTTGAGGGAGGAGGGCAATGATGGAGAATGAAATGGAAACGAAGATGGAACATGCAGTGGAAACTGGGTTTGTAACATATATATATATATAGAAAAAGAGATTTCCATATATATATATATGCAACCCCCCATGTACCTGTATATATATATATGTGTGTGTGTATGTGTGTATATATATATATAGGGTAGGGTGATGTTATAGGGATCTACGGAGTCTAGGGTTTCTGAAAACAGGGGTCCTCCTTTGGGGTACCATGGAGATGCTTCCTTTGAGGGTTTCGTGCCTTCCGGGTCTGCGGCCCGTCCAAGAAACAGGGCCTTGCCTGCAGTACGCGCACGAAGCCTAGAAGATCCACAAGGGCCGACCCCGCCCCTGCGGCCAAATTTCTTGGGGAACTGAATCTTGGGGGTTCTCGGTGATGGTAGGTTCGGATGTGAAATTTGAAGTCTGATGCGCTTTCGCCGGGGTAGTTTCCCGGGAAGCACGGCGCTGTCACTGAGCCAGCAACGAACAGAACCTGCCACAGAGCCTGCACGATGGCATTGGGTCTCACGTGGTGGCCTACATTTTAACATATTGGCAATTGTTTACCCATGCTTCACGGTGGATTTTGAGTCTATCTGAAATGGCTATGTCTGAGCAGCGACATTTTCTCAAGACTTGTTTTGTCTGATGCCCATGCTTGCAAAATCACACTATGATTTTGAGAGAACACCGGTCCTCTATGCCAAAATTATGCATATGTGCTCTAAATAAGTCAAATATAATCCCGTGCATGTACCCTCTTTGCAGACTTTTGAAACAGGATTCTTCAGCCGGGGGCCACATCGTGCAGGCCTGCTGGCATTCTATGCGATGGCCATCTCTCGATCAGGCTGGTGGTACTTTTATCTGAAACCTCTATATAACCCCATGCAGACTATGTAGCCCACTGGCAGGCACTGTACCTCCTAAATTGAAACAGGAGCTGCGTGAAGAAACCACCACCCTAAACGGGGCGGCCTTTAAGCAAAGGCGAGCCCGTGCAAAGAGATGCTTCTCCGGGGTCCATGGGCAACGGTAAACAGAAGCACGTGAACTCATGTTCTTACCCTCAGCTGTCCTGCTTTGAATCATACTTATAATTAGACTTAGCAATACCCGTTTATCTACGCGTGCAACACACATCAACGCGTAAAATCCTTGGTTCACCAAAGATTTCTTTGGCTGTAGGGTTAAGGACCGAAAGTCCGCAATGAGAGAAGCGTACCTGAAAAACAATGACCAAAACATACAATACCTGGTACTGAGTAGGGATGGGGGGACGACAGTTGGAGATAATGTAGGACTTACCGTAGTGATCCATTCCCCATTCCCTACTGAGCACCAACTACAGCAGGTCGGCTGCTTGGGAAAACTGATGCAAATTACCTCACACCCCATGCTTCGGGGGCACTGAGAAAAACCTCGTGAACAACTTCTCTTTCCCCAACACTTCCCAATACGTCAATTTTTTCCGGAGGCACTAGCTTCAGTCAATGAAGCGCGCAATCCTTCAATTGATGCGGATTTGCCAAGAGAATTCCGAGACTCGCCATCATAAGTCCTGGACATTGAGGGCACTGCCATCTGACTGCTATAGAATGGGATTTAGAACACTCTCAACAAGGACTGCGTTGGGGTGGCTACAAAGCCTTTCGTTTTGGGCCCAACTTCGCAGAAAGAGGAGCAAATTCAGGACAGAGAAAGCCTGCCCTCGTGCAAAGGCCATGCCAAGACCGGCACCCACATTGGTGAGTTTCTAAGGTTAGGGGTGCCTTTTTGGGGGTCCCCAGAATAAGGAGTATAGTATTATTGGGTTCTGTGTTGGGATCCCCTTATTTTGGGAAACTACCATTGCTACGCGATCTCCTTCACCTCGACTCAACAAACAATGCGCTCAGGGTCTTGACAAACCGCAGGCATGGATCAGAAGCCTGTGAGTCCTGCTTGTCCAAGGTCAGACAGAAACCCAGCGTCCGATCCGCGAAAATTGCCGGAAAATGGTGAGCATCCGACGACAAGAAAATCCAAGCAAGCAGCCAATTTCGAACTAGCAATCATCGGCTTGAAGCAATGAAACCCTGTAAGCCGCGGACTTGTATTCTTGAATAAGAACTATTTTTGAGAAGGCCAAACTGCAAGACACAGTCCACAGTAACCGAATATGTGGTGGTACCATGTTGGGAAGTTTTTGACTAGGGAAAGAGGGAGTAATAAGCATTGTCAAGCTTCAGCCAGAAGATAGCCGCTGTGTTCCTGGCTATGCCCCTAATTGTCTTTAGGGTTCGGGGTTTAGGCTTAGGAATTAGGGTTTAGGGCTCAAGGTTTAATAAGGCTTTAGGCCTTAGTTTTTAGGGTATGGGTACAGGTTTATGCCTGTACATGGGCCTAATCCAGATGGACTAACGAAACGACTATGTTTGGTGGTATCTTAATATAATATTCACAGTCTCCGTGTATTTTCTAGACATGAAACCCCATAAGAGGGCATACATGGTAAGGGCAAAGATTTTCACAAGCTGGTGCGCAAGCTCCCTGTCCAAGGAACAATCCAACCATTCCGGTTTAATCCAGCCTAAATGCCTTTAGGCGAACAAAAACAGACTTCCTTCTGGTGCATGCAATGTAAGAACACAGCTGGTGAAGTTGTGGCATGCTTGCCAGGCTACTGTACTAATCCGATCTATGCATGTTGGATGGCAGCCGGACGGAGCAATATCTCAAACACGAAATGGGCTGCTGAGTAAGATGGAAATGTTTGTAATCCCCCACACTCACTAGTAACCCCATATCCCATCCTCAAACCTATTCCCAGTTTGAACCAAGGGCTGCGTGCATTCCTGAAGCTGAGGGTGTATCCCCACACACCGGGGCCTCCCTGAAAAACCGTAAACTCTTTGAAAAGGAGAAACCCCACCCATGGCTTTGCCATCCAGTTGATTCTGTGCTCAGAGGGAAAGTCTCGTGGAGACAACGTCGCCTGCAATGGGCATCACACTAACATTGCTCCCCAACCCCCATGGGGCTTTCTCGGAATGGGGAAGATTTAGTCGGGGATTCCGAAAGGACTGTAGAGGTACTTAACAATGATGATGCCAGTGTGTTTCTAGAAACTCCCGCATCCTGCACTACCAAATAGCAGGAGCATATGGCTCGAAATCTACACCGCATCTTGATGATCGACATGGAGCACCAGCAGAAGCACTACCAACATTACTCGCTTGCTTCTTGGGCCCTAAATCTTAAACCGCCGTTAGTAGTTTTCTTACGCAGATGACTACTACTTCTTGCGGGTATGCCACTACGACTTCTTTGGTTGAGGAACATTCCCGGAACTACATATGGATCAAGAATGGCTTTAAGCCTTGGGATTGTTGGCCATGCCAATATATGACTCTATGACTACCTTAGTCCACATTACCCCAGGAAGCAAAAAGGATCTTTTATACATAACTATAAGGAACCCCATATGCCAAAAAGTATAAAGGATCCCCCAACATTGATCCAGTATCATTAGACTACAATCCGCCCATTTTGGGGCTTGAGGTGACCAAATTCCCCTCACTGTAGTAGAGCTCAATGTCTTCTGTATATTCTACCGACGCTATATTCTTTGTATTCACGCGTATACATAAACGTGTGTATATCCACAGGTATTGCTTGAGATGAATCTCTTGTCCCTTCTGGCAGCTGCAAAGCCCTCGGCCTGGAATTTATGCGTATGTATTTACAGAAACGTAGGCATGGATAGAAATACACAAGGTTTGGCTTAGCATCTGGGATGGTCTTGGGTGTTACACCAAGGCTCTGGCAATACAGAAGGATTGCTTGGACAGCCGTCGCAAGGAATGGAAGCGGAAGTGGGAACTCTGATATTCTCTACGGTTCAGGGTTTAGCGCTTCCTCAGCAGGAAATTTTTGCAAACTGTACTTTCATGTGTATTACCGTGATTTCAGGACATGGAAATACAGGGCATCGGGGCCCCTCAGCCCTTAAAGATATACAGGGGCCCGTAACTTTAACTTTACGTTATACGGAGATACACGCGGGTTATGTTTGAACCCTTTCTCTCGGATCGTCACATGAGCTTGATAGGTAAGTTACCCTTGGGGAAACTGGAATCCAACAAGGAAATCAATTTGGGTTAAGTCCAAATTGTGGCACAACTTAGCTTTGTGGTGGCTAAATTTGGGATTCCGTAGGAGCTCTGGCCTTTGGGTTTGGAGATTAGGAGGCCCCCAAATGGAAGCCCGACACATCAACAAAGTGCATTTATAACGGTCTCAATGATGGTACGGCACATGGCTCTTCCAGCGACAAAGCTGGGAGTCTCAAAAACTTTAAGCCGCACTTTAGGCCCTAAACCCTGTTTTGGGAACTGTGGCAGATATGGCCTCTTTGGGTACTTGGGCATGCAACCATGGAACCCTGACTTCTTATGCACACAAAGTCGTGGGGACCCCTGCGTAATGAAAGGTTGAGAAACCTGCCAAAGAGGCGGTTTAGGGTTTAGGGACTACCTGGCTTGTAACCTACAGGCTAATTGGCCTCATAGACGGACAACCCCCATACATCCCCAATACGCAATATGGGGATTTCCTAAAATTAGGGGTACCATTTTGTGTGTCCCCATAATAAGGACTATAGTATTTCCCCTATTTTGGGAAACTACAACATTTTCTCAAAGATCCGGAGCGCCCCAGCCGGCCTGCGTTGGCGAACATCTTGGCCACTACACCCCCGCCCTTGCGGAGCTCAGTGGGTGCCCCGGCTTCCACCACCTTGCCTGAGCAAGCAGTAGAGGTGGTTTATAGGGGAGTATTTATATGTATATATATATATACATACATTGAAGGGTGTACTAAGGCTAAATAGGAGTATAGGGAGAAGGGGCAAACAATGAAAGTATTATTTGGAGTTTAGTGTTGCGGGCTGGGGGCCAACAAGTTTATCAATACAAAGGAAAACCACATGGAGAAGAATCAGAAATGGACACTAGGTTTATATGGGGGTTTACAGGGATAGGCTTGGGTCTAAACCAATCAACACTATGATTTAAGTCTATCTGGAGTACCCTCTACCATATATGTAAATATACAAAGAAGCTAGGACCACAATATTGGACATCTTTGTCGCTTCTATAGTAAAAGGATTGAATATCTTCTCCCTGCCAAGAATTTGGGGTATATAGTGCGTGGGCAAGATGTAGAGGGACGGAAAGTCTCATTCTGTTCCAAAGGCTATAGGATCTCCTGAACTTATGACATTCAACGCCCTGCCCCATTGCTTTTCTGGCATCGCTTAAGCTTCTAGTTTCCAAGCTCTAGATACAACAACGATGTCCCCAGGGCATCTACAATGAGGATCACCTGCTAGCATTTTGCGGGCATCTGGGCGGAACCGGAATTTGAAGAAACTCCCAGGCAGTCTCCTAGTGTTCAGGTTTTAAAGCCTAGGGTCCCTTGTCCATGCAAACGATGAGATCCGCATCGGCAATCGTGGACCTCGAGACGACACTCACATACGAGCTGAGGGGATGTCATTTGGGTTCTGCCCCCACCCATTAACACTGCACACTAGGGATCATCAAGGGCTCTATATAGTTGTATTCTAGATATTCTCCAGCTGTTGATGAGTGTGGGCAAGTGGAAAAGAAGTTATGACCATTTGGGGTTTAGGGGCTTTACCGAATAATGAAGAATCGAACGGGAACAAGAACATGGGCAATGAAATGGAAACTAGCACCAGCCACAGGCCCAAGCCCTGTTTCAACTCACAACTTGTTGGCTGAGCACAACTTCTTCGGCAAAAATTCACAGGCACCCAAGGCGAA
Source organism: Symbiodinium pilosum (assembly GCA_905231905.1). Taxonomy (NCBI): domain Eukaryota; class Dinophyceae; order Suessiales; family Symbiodiniaceae; genus Symbiodinium; species Symbiodinium pilosum. The sequence goes on along the minus strand of CAJNIZ010043636.1, from coordinate 33,258 downwards.
GACTCGTCCTATCCATCAAGCTGAGATTGCAGGTAGGGCACAAGCGGTGTGCGATGATGAGCAGCGTAGAGCCAGTGAAGCAAGTGCGAAGCCTTAATCCAGCAATGAGGGGGTCCATCATTGAGGAGCACAGAGTGGCTCAAGTGTTTCTATTCCTGCTGATGAAGTTCAGCACCACATGTCGTTGGAGACTCGAGGAAGAGAAAGGCTGGGATCAATGACTCCTCTTTCAACGTTTGCAGGTTGCAGAAGCAGGCAGGTTCACGTCAGGACCCATGAGGAGGTTGGGTATAGTTCAGAGATCTGCAACAAACAACCTAGAAGTCAACATGAACAGTGCGCAACTCTGCAGCAAGGTCCCGGGAGCGTTTTCTGGAGCGTGGCGTCTGTGAGCGCATCGATATTTGCCGAAGCTTCATCCAACAGCATCACGCGGGCCTACTGCCGGGCCGAACTGATTACCAGTTTCAATAAGATTTTTTGGAGGTACCGTATACCATGAGTATACTAGAAAGCTGGGACCATAGCGTCGGCATCTATTTCGGCCTCTACATCAGGATTTGTGTCTTCAAATTCAAAGGGGAGGCTTCAGATCATAGACTGGTTTTAGTTTGAGGTTTTGGTCGCGGATCATGGTGTGGGGCGGACAGCGTTCAGAACAATCTCAGATAGTTCTTTACTGCGGGTAATCATCGCTAGCTAGAAGATAGGGCGTAACTGCAACACGCTTGTATTGTTCGTGGAGGAAAACGCATCGCCCGATCTACACTAGATCATATAAACATTGCTGAACCCCAAAGGGTCCATGTAGCTATACAATATATACACGGGCTCCAAAGTAGTCATGTGGGAACCCCCAGTATATGCAATGTACCAACAAGGATCCTCTGGGGAAACTCAAAAGCCTCAAGTCTCAACATCAAGAGCCAACCCGCCCCAGCCTGACGCAGGAGCGCTCTTGCGAAGCAAAGCAGCTGTCGCTGGCCCACCTCGACTTTCTGGGGCTCAAAAGAGACTAGTGGCGGCAATCAAGGGTTCTGGGCTGTGTTTAGGGTTGAGCGGGGGAGAGCACTTAGACCAGAAGGTTAAGCGTTGGGAATTCTTCACAGATTACTGTAGGGACCCTTCTAGGGAAAGTCAAGGCTCTGCAGGGCCATATCTGAGGTACCTCACAATTCCCTTAAAAGACCTTCAAAAAGAGCACAGTGCCACGAAGCTGCTGAGAAGTTGGCGCCCCTGCCGTGCACTGCGGCATCCAGTCCGCCCTGAAGCTCAGGATTTGGGATGTGGAGTTTGGGGTCTATTTGGGGGGCAGGTGATGCTAAACGTCAGGTCTAGGGTAGCTTGTCAAGCTTCAGAGTTTGTTGGAGTTCCAGGCTCCAAGGGCCTTGCATCCGCTTGTCTTGCATACACCTCGGGGACGATGACTCAGAGTTCTGGATTTCAGGTTTATGGGCCAAAAGTTAGGCACAACACGGTCAGTGGAGCTTGGTTCTCCCCTGCTGCTTCCGGAAAAAGGTTGTAGCAGTGCTGCAATGCCTGTACACATGTGTAAGTCCCCCAGAACGATTGAAGCGTCGCTCAAATTTGAAATCTCCTCCCCGCTTAAAATTGACTTGATACCATTCACGATCATCAATGTGCGGTATGTGTCAATGGGGCGGGGGCTGTGTTTTGCACAGGGAAGAGACGAGGAGTTCCATGTCTGTACCTTGCCTCTCGACTATACCACAGATCGAAAACAAGCACTTTGCAAACCATACAGAACCCGTTGCGCCACCTAAGAAACCCAACCCTCAACCCTAAACAGTAGGTTTCCATTGTCATTTTCCACCACTACTCGTCTTCAGCCACCCCACATAAAAACTCCCAATCCCCAAGTTTTGTCCAACCTGGCCTCACCAATGGCATCCCATAGACCCGTCTTCGCCAAAGCTTGCTGATGCTCGGCCGCCGAGGACATGCCTCCGAATGACAAGGCTCTACACAACTAGCAACGTGGGGCTTAATCTCAAGATTATGGGCACCTTTTGGTTCTAGTTTATGTTAAGCATGGGGCTTAATCACAAAAAACTACGGGCCCCTTTTTGGTTCTAGTCTACATTTTTCCATGATTGGGGTCTATACATCTAGCAACATAGGCTAAGGATGGAAACAAAAGTTGAAGCTTCAGTATGTTTGTTGTGGTTTACGTAGTGCTCAGGGTTTGGAGGGTTAGGGGGCATCGGCAGGTGGGATAGTAATGAGAGAAATGAAGGTGTTATGTGGTTTAGGGTGGGTAAACGTATTTTGCACTGAGCCCCCTTGACCCTCCAAGTAGAGCTTATGGGGCTAAAGGTTACTTAACCTATACCCCAAACCCTCCATTTTATTTTCCTTTATCCCAAAATAGCCCCTATATTATACCCCCAGGGTTCAAAGCTTTAGGGTCAAGCGCTCAATTTTTAGGCCGCCCCAGGGATGGGTTCCCGTCATGGGGAGGGGGCCATAGGAATTATGAAGGAATTGTGAAAGTAACATCGGATCCTCCAGGCTTGGAAGCAGCTTAAGCTGCCAGGCGACTTGGTGTCTCCAATGATCAGGGGGCCCTATAATACGCTTGGAGGTTCAGGGGGACTTAATAAGTAGGATAATATGGGTTATAGGGGTTACTAACCTACTTACTAAGTCCCCCTGACCCTCCAAGTACTTATTGCGGGGACTATATTGGGGCCTGTTTATCAGAACTGCCCCCGCTCAAGGGGGGCTAGGGATGAAGCTTGAAGGGGAGAGAGTCCGAAGTCATAATGGAGATCAACTGAAGATAAAGTGGAAGGACATGGAAACTGGGATCTAACATGGGAGTTCCACCGAGTACAGAGATGAATAATGCTAGAAAGTGTGCCATATAAAGTTCAGAATATTTGGCGTCGGCGTTTTGGCACGCTTAGCATGGCACTAAAGAAAAACAAGTGCTAGCCTGCACTTCTCTGGGTCAGAGCCGCGAACTGTACATGTCCTTGCCTTCTCATTGAACATGTCAAAGTCGTGTTTTGGAAGGAGGCGCTGCATCTCATCTCCCACAAGACCATCGTTGTAAGACTATCGCTACAACATGATCATTACGCCGCACGATCCAGGCACAAAAATCGCAACAGACAACCCCAATCAGCTGACCCTTACTGCCGGGAAGTTGATGCCCGCATGCAGGAACTTTCATGCCCAGTGCACCCTTTCCTCATTGACTCATTGCCTAAACTCCGAACCTAATCCCAGCACGCCAAAGTGTAAGTTTCAGAAGCCGAGTGGCCAAAAGGATCCAAGTTGTCGCGGACGGTGCCCGCAAACAGAAACCTGAAGATTGACAACTCACGGCTAAGGCTGAAAGAATGCTTATACCCAATATCAAATGGGGACCCACTCTAAGTTGAATTGCAATTTGCTTGTAGACTTGAGGGCTTGGAGTTTTTTAAAACGCACGGGGATCGCTCTCAGAATGGGATCCCTGAAGCCTATCTGCAGGCTGCTTTGTACGTACGACGGCTACGTTCCTGCAACTGCAATGCATGTTTCCTCCGGGGCAGGAAAGTTGCCTTAGGCTTCTTCACTTGGCGTTGCCAAGCACACAGCCCGACATCCTTTGCTGGGGCGTCGGCGGATCTTGGGGGATAATGGCCACGGCATGACTGCGCAACAGCTGCAGCGGCACTTTCGAGAGGTCCTCCGATCAGTGTTGGAGCAAACTGAAGTTCTGCGTACTTAGCCACAACGGGGAGGCCGCAAAGGACATCGTCACTAGAGCGTGCTCAAAGAAATCGGAGGGCAGCACCCGCTTCAGCAGCTTCAAATGTGGCAGGGATCTAATGATTCTTGTGGGCAGGAGCGCGATTGCGCAGGCAGGTCTAGATCTTTGCTAGGGGTTATCAGTATTGCCATTGTCATGATTGGCAGGATTAGCATTGCTGTCATTGTGGTATGTGGTGTTCGTCAGGCTGAATGAAAGGCGTGCTCTGCAGCTTTGCAGCGTCCTTGCCATCGATGAGGATTCGGCCTTCAAAAAAAGACTCTGGTGCCCCTGGAGTCCCTAGAAGCCCTCTATAACAGGTTCTTGGGTTTTGGCAGTTTAGGTTCTTGTGCGGAAATGGAAAAGTCATAAGAAATTATGCAGGCAACTGGGCGCTTCGGAAATGCTTTTATGGCGAAAAAGATACACACTGGAGGATGCTTGCCCTTGCAGATGTGATGCTCTAACAATGATTAGTTTGGGGGTAGTGTTTGCTTTTCTGGGTTAAGGCTTGCTACATCCACTGTTGAGGGGTCTGACAACAAAGTAGATCCTGCGGTAGGAATCTGTTGCATGGGATCGCCTTCCAAATATGCTTGTCGACCGTCCCGAATTTGCATGAAAGGCAAATCCCTGCAGATCCGGTATGTCAGATCCGGTATGTCAGCGGGATTGGGGAGTGAAGATGACTGAAGAAGCGTGCTGCGAGATTTTGACTGACATCTCACTGAATCTACATCTAACAGGCTCCCCTGCTGCCGGCTTTTGAGATTTAAACAAAACCATGTAAGTCTGGCTGTGCCCAAAAAAAAACCAGGAGAGGCTACCTTAACATCCAAAAATCAAATCAGAATAATTTTAGGTACGTTTTGTTTCCTAACCATGAAGACACAGCACGCACTGATTCCTACAACTTTCATCAACCTTTCCTTAGCATATACAATCTATCCCTATAAACGTATATATATATATGTATATATGCACATACTCTATTGTCTTATTCACTTTATTCCCTACTAGCCACCTATAAGTCACATGACAGCACCGGCCTGCTGCCAATTCCACTAGTCGTAGGAGGGCACCCATGCCTCAGCAACCGGGCGCATCAAAAAATGAGGGCCGCCTTTGTTGGCCAGGTTGAAGGAAAGTCCCGCGGGTTTAGGGCTTAGAAAACAGGGTGTAGCGTGGGGCAAAACAAATATGGAATGTCTTGGTCGCTCATCATCTGAAAGTCAACACGTCGAAGTCTGGAGTTCAAACACATCTCACGGCATCCTGAAGCAAATTGATGCAAAGGCATGGCTCCTTTTGCAGAATTTTGAATCACTTCTGTCTGACATTCATGCCTGCTACTGTATGCTCGAAGGGCTTGTGTTTTAGCACCTGGTGTCCTTGATTAGGAACCCTGGTTGAAGGAAGGCCATGCTTCCTGACATGTTCCGTAGAATTTGTTGAGCTCTGGCCTCGTCACGTCCCCAGCCAATCAGTACCATTTGTGATAAGTACTCAGATTTAAGGACGAGCTGGTGCGGAACGTTTACAAGATTGTTTCCCGGCCCCTTCCCGGCAGGTAATACCCGTTAGTCTGAGAAGTCATCTGCTACTTGTGACAATCCCCGCACATGCCGCTCAGCAGTCCATGATGTCGGATCTTCAAAAGCAAGGTCTTCCTTGTGATTCTGTGGCGTCCCTAAGCAAAAGGCATCCCAAGTCTGAAATATCTGGGCCCTACGGTGTGTAAGGAGTTTTGGGATAATGGAAAATAACATGGAAACTGTAGGAATTATGGGGATTATATAGGGGTATAATATAGTGGTTTATATAGGGAGAATGGAAAATAAAATGGACACTATATGAAATACAGGGATTATATAGGGGCAGAATATAAGGTTTATATAGGGATAATGGAAAATAGAATGGAAACTATAGGAACTTTAGGGATTATGTAGGAGCATAACCCTAAACCCTAAACCTTAAACCGTGCGGTTATATAGGGATAATGGATTAGCTGCTGTCAACCCTTAAGGATCTCAGCGCCGCGCAGGTGGATTTGCCAGAGCCGGTCCTCCCAACAATGCCAGCGCGTTGGCCGGCATGGACACGAAAGGAGACTCCATCTAAGACCTCATGGCCAAAAGCTTCAAAGATTCTTGTAGTGTTTTAAGGGTTTAATGTTTAGGGTATGGGCCAAAAGTTTCGAAGATTCTTGTAATGTGTTAAGGGTTTAGGGTTTAGGGTATGGGCCAAAAGTTTCAAAGATTCTTGTAGTGTGTTCAATTGGCATCTGTCATGCAGGACTGCGGTTCACAGGAACCAGCCCATGAACAAGTTTGTCCCTGTTGAACTAGGATACAGGATTGATGAGGGGGAACCTACAAGTAAGAGGGGACTGTGGGAAATCCTGGACTACAAACTGTATGTGAAAAAGCGACACGTTTCTGTGAATTCAAATATCCCCTTATTTGGGTTCATAAGAAAGACTTTGTGTTCAAAAGTCTAAGAGGTTCAACGAGCACCAAGGCGTGCCTTGGTTTCTAAATTTATTGTTTCGATCAAGTTTGCTGCCATATAGACTAAACAACCAACTTCAAAGGAATCAGAATCAGGATAACGGACTTCGGGACTTTTTCAAGTCTACATGGCAGTTAGAACCCCTACTAAGGGTTAAGCCTTAGGTACCTGTAATAGGAGTATAAGGGAATCCCAAAAAGGGTTAAGGGTGCAATGTTCAAGCTAAGTCCCCAGGAGAAGTCTTGTAGTTTACGTCAGGCCTTTATGACCCATCTAATAAACAACAGGATCCTGAAGGCATTGCAAAGGGAAAGGCATACCTCCTTGTTTTGGTTTAGGGTTCAAGGCCTAGGGTCCATGGAGACTGCAGAATTTTCGTAACCCTCGCCCCTATAATAAGAACGCTGTTGTTATCATGGAGCGAAATCGTCCGGACAAGCGTCTAAAAAATACAGGAGATCTCTATATCCTGATCCCTAAGACCACACATATCTTCGGTCAATCGCACTTACAGTAATAGGTTCTAAGTATGGAGTTCGTCGGGCTTTCGCTTACCTACAATAGCCCCTTCTGGTTCCCTCTGCTCGGTGGGGGATTGACCTCACATATAAACCCGAAGCCTGGTACCCTAAACCCTAAACTCTATAACACCCCCTAACCCATATGTTTCATGGATCAGCTAGCACCAGACTCCATCTACCTGAGGAATATTTACCCTCCCCCAAACTAACACGAAACTCCCCAACGAGCCCTACATGAGCTAGAGTCTAAACTCCGTAGAAGGGTAGTAGAAGGGGTTATATAGCGGCCTATCAATGCAAGTACTATGGCAGTTATTCAGGGGGATGCGAGGACTGTAGACCACGGCTCACATAGACTTCTGTCCTTCTAAAGGTGTAGGGCTTTTAGGTTTTGAGGCTATCTGGGCGCCACCCCAGACCCTAAACCCTAAACCCTAAACCCTAACTCCTAAACCCTAGATCCTAAAACCCTAATCCCATGGTACTTTGGGGCGGGGTAGAAACCGCAATTCTCACGCCCAAGCCGCGAGGGGAAGGTGTGGTCGATATCGCAACCTGTGATCTGCTTGCTGTGTCAGTATTCCACAACCTGACCCCCCCTTCTTTGGTATATAGTCCCCCTTAAGTAGATAGAATGTGAGGTATATTATTGGGGTTATGTAGGGATAACGGAAAAGAAATGCAAACTACTATCTTATAATAGGGTACATATTGGGGTTATAATGCCCCTTAAGTAGATAGAATATGGCTTTGGGTATATTATGATAAGATCCCCATACACCCCATATTCTATCAACTTAAAGGTGACTATACATCTACCTGAAACACTAGAGCTTCCGGTACACCTGGGTATGTGGACTAGCTCCGTGGACCCCAATATAAAAAGACGGTGCATATAGAATGCAACTGATGATTAGGAAAGCGCTGTTGTTGGAAGCCTTGGGCAGTGTGACCATGAAGCCTCTGAGAAAAAAGCTGGCTCTTGGAATGCAGAATGTTTTGGGACACTGTGTACTTCAAAAGTGCACTAACACATCCGAGGGAGACACAGATACTGAAAACCCTAGTCCCTAAACCCTGTATATCCCTATTACCCCCCTAACCTTTTTGTGTTCCTTATAAATTACCCATTGAAAGGTGATGCTTGTCAAGGACCTAGTAACTTCACCTCCTCGAAGACAACTTCGCCCTTGCTTGGCCAGGAAGCCTGGAGTTTTCTGAAGGTTTAGGATTTAGGGCTGAATAGGGCAAGGGCTTCGTCTCCAGGGTGAACGGTTAATACACTGGCCTAAACAAAATACCAGTAAAAGTTTCAGGTCTAGCTGAGGTACCCTGTACTAAAAGGTACGAGGATTCTAGGATCACATTATTGGTACTTATTTGAGCCCCTACATTACATACTTATGAGGTTTAGGGCTTGGGGTGTAGGGATCTAGCAATTAGGCTGTAGGGATGTGCAGCGATATAGGGGTTTATTGTGATCCCTAAACACTAAACCCTAATTATAGGAGGGCATACAGGACTTACATAGGGTCAAATAGGGGTTGCTTTATAGGGACTATCGGAATGGAAAAGGAAATTGAAACTGCTATACGATCCAGGGGTTTAGCGCTGAGGAGACAGGGTTCAGGGTTCAAGTCTTGAGGTTGCGGGCTCGGGCCCGAGGGCGTAGGATCTGGGAGTAGGGCTTAGGGTTTAAGGTCGTTGTTTTTGCTTAGGGTTCAGGGCTTGTGGCTTGGGGCTTAGGGTTAGAGGTTTAGGGTCTGAGGATTCAGGGCTTCCGGTTTGGCTCAGAGATTTCTGCTTTGTGTTCAGGGTTTTGACCTATGGTTGAGGGCTTAGAATATAATCTTGCTAACTGTTTGGGTTGTCCAGGCGCAGCTCCACATGGTCTCTTGTGGTCTCTTGCCAAAAGCTTTCTGGTGGTTCTTGGGGAATATGATATTGGGGTCATGCAAGGATAATGGAAAAGAAAAAAAAGTACTGTATGATAATCGGGCATATTTTGGGGTTCGTAGGGATTAAGGGAATATATTGCATAGGGGTCATATATGGATCATAATCCTCTTCTTCCCTACTAACCACAAGTAAGACAAGGTTTATGCGAGTCAGCAAACCCTAAACGCTTAACACCCAAGGAGTTCTCGGCTTAAAGCAACCTGGGAAGTATCCAAAATCAGCTCTAAAGCGTATATTGATGCCTCTTTAAAAACCAAAAACGCTACATCATGTAGCCTACATCCCTTAGAAGGCTCAGTTCCACAAACCATATACCCCCTCTATGTCAACCAAGTTCCCATTTCGTCGATTTGCTTTTACACTTGACCCCTGAATCTGTGATGCGAGGCCACACAGGCTTCCATGTCATTTTCAATTCTTTTCCACTTAATCTCCATTATCCCCAATCTTTGGTTGAAATCCTGGGATCCTTGTATACCTACTACATACACTACATGTACCCTTGAGGGTCCCTACAATACCCCTAAATGGCCAAAAGGCCCATAGCCTTGGACATAAATCCTAAACCCAAAACAAACCCTAAACCCGAAATTCACCCTAAACCATAACCCTTAGACCTAAACCCCAAAGCCTAACTTCACCCTAAACCATAACCTTAGACCTAAACCCTAAAGCCTAAACAACCTTAGACCTAAACCCTGGGCAGCTCATCCAAAGAGCTGCAATTACATCGTCCTCAGCCGTCTCTGCCTGGATGTCGAGCAGATCTGGGGTCCCACGATTAGGGATCCCTTTAAAGGGATTTATGAGGCGTGTATAGGAATTATATAGGGGTATATAGGGGCGCAGCTTCAAGAACGCACAGACAAAATTTCAAGATCCCCGTAGTCAGCTGATAAAAGCCAAATCTTTTCGTATAAGCTTCTGCTGCAAAGCCCCTAAGCACGAAACCCTAACTTGACGGCAGCATGGCTTTAGGAGTTCTTGCAGATGAAGTTTTGAATGTCACCAAAGGCCCTGTGCCCGACCGGCTGTACCAATCATGGAGAATCAAATGGAAAGCGCATGGAAACTGAAACGGAAGCTACTAGACGTACAGAGTTTAAACTAGTGGCGAATCAAATGGAAAACAAAATCGAAAGTGAGGTTGTAGGGGTGGAATCGGGGTAATTACCCATTTTCTGGTCCGGGAGCAGGCATGGCCTGTTGGAAAACATGCAATGCACGGGCCCTTGGCCCGAGGGAGATTCAGGCCCTGCACGTCATCAATTGTCACTTGGGTCAGGCCCACACCCACAAATCCCCTCCACCTTGGCATTAACCCCCCCACCCCTCCTACTATTACTCTCCATTGTGGTATATTGTGATACATTGGGAGTATCCCATATTAGCAGGGTGGAGGGCTGTAATATTCGGGGGCGGGGATTGATGGTGGTACTAAGGACCCTCATATAATTACAACTACCAGTCTTCCTTGTGGTCAGTGTTTGCGGATAGGAACCCAACCTGAACCATCACCCAGGAATTGCATCAGACTCTTGTCTTACGTCCTGAATGGTGCAGCGGGAGATGTCAAAATGAACTCATAGCATCAAGCTAATGGCAGGACCAGGCTCTCTTACTGTACCCGGCTCATTCACAGCCTTTTCCTGCATGTCCTTCAACCCCTGCTCCCCACCAAAAATACTCTCTCTGTCTGTCTCTCTCTCTCTCTGCTTTCTTAGGCCAGGCCTCTTGGGGCACCTTGTTGAAGTGCTGCCTGTCTTCCATGGCAGTCTGTGTACAGTAGGGTTTGGGGCTTTGGGTGTTTCAGGTTTAGACCGGAACTTTTAGCAGGATCCTTACAAATCGTCTGCGGCTGAGATTTCCCACGTATGCAGGTGTCCGGTAGAAAGGTATGCTTGTTCAGCTGCTCCCATCGTGCAAGACTTGCTGATGAGGTGTCTTAGTTGCATCACCTTTGCAGGGCTGATTCTACAGTTCAAAGTTCAGGGTTACACAACAGACTACTTACAGGATCCAACATGTATCAGGCACTTGTGGCATCCTAGTGTCGTTCCTTCTTGCTTAAGGCTCAGCGGAGGTCGTGAACGCTTTCCTCTCGCATAGTGTAGCATAGTAAGTGCGAGAACTGCTGTTGAATCCCTACTTCCAACCCCGTATGGGAAACATTGAAGAATAGGGAGCTGCCAATCAAGATCGCTGGTGCCGCATAATGCACTTCACCTTCTTCCAAGCAAATGAAGGCCAGGTTCCAAACACTAGCTTAGCACAACCTAATTACATGAGAAACTAGAGCAAAATGGCGCAAACAAGGACTCCTTGTGCTCTTGTAAAGCGTTCTGGAGTGAACTCAACCTTGCAAACGCCAGACTTGAAGTCCGCCCAGTAAAGGATGCATGAAAACTGTGTTTTGCAGTAGGGACTTGCCGGATCATTTCGCACATTGCATGTTGGGGCTTTAGATCTCCTATGCGAGCTCATAACAACACCCTATGTAAGTCCCCATGCAATTGATCTAGGGTTGTCCCATATACGAATCCCTAACAAACCTAGACAATCCGCATACTCGGTAATTTCTGTACATGGGGGGATCCCTATAGATCCCAACATACTACAACCCTTATGAGCGAGATCCTGAAAAGCGGGACCCCTGATTGGTGGAAACACCCCAACTTTTCTAGAAAATCTAATTTGCAGATGCTTATTGGGAAACAATATGCTTACCAAGTCACCCGGTCCTCAAATCTACAAGTAGTCCTCGAACCCCATAGATCCTAAATGGCAGCTTCCCCTATTTTTCCATTCCCCTACATACCCCTATATGAGCTATAGTCTAAACTCCTAGTATCCCCCTTAATAAGCCCTATCGTAGTCCCCTATATAACCCCCTTTAAGGAGTTTAGCTTATGGTTCATATAACCCCTATGGCCCAAGTAGGGTCCAGGGTCCCGCTTCGCCAAGACACAGCCGCTCCACTGAGGTGAAATTGTTCTCCACTTCGGCGGAAAATCGGATGGTCCTTGCCAACACATTTTTAGAATCCCTAAGCCCTATTTACCCCGATATAAGCCTAACATAAGCCCTATATAGCCCGCTGTATAATCCCGATCTTAAATTGTTTATAGGGCTGTGCAGTGAAGATTGAGACATCAAGGTTTGGGGTGAATGTTTCGGGCCATGGGAGTTTGGACATCCATGCGAATGCCTTGCAGATGGGTGCGGGTGGGCGTCTAGGTATTCTACGGGGTTCTCCATGGGGGGGTTGTTCAAGGTATTGTTTGGCCGCCCCCTTGATTCGGTTGGAGAAAATTTCGTATGACCACAAGAGACCCCTGTAGCAGTGACAAGCTATCATATACCTGTCCACAAACTTCTCCTCAGCGTAGCAATTAAACCACGGTCAGAGCTATCCCCAGCATCGCCCACCTGTAGCAATTCCAAGGCCCGAACTAACAACCTTTTGCCCGTGCTTCCTAGATATAGCACGATTTTGTTCAAGATTCAACAAGGACTATCCAACATATGGTAGTTTCCCAAAGCAAGGGGACCCCAATGTAGACCCCCTAAATACTATAATCCTTAACATAAGGACCCCCCAAATTGTACCCCTAATTTTGGGAAACCCTAACCCCTATATAATCCCCTATATAAACCCAGTTTCCATTTCATTTTCCATTTTCTTTTCCATTTGATTCTCCATTATAGTAACCACAGGTGCCCCTAATTTTGGGAACCGCCCCCCATATCTGCGAGCGAGCAGCTGATGCAAGCGACCGATGAGCCCGGCGGCTGCCGAGAGTCCCAAGCCAATCCTGAACTACAAAAGCACATGGGATGTCAAAATTATGGTCCCTTTTTGGATCCCTATTATAATACGGCACCTAATATTTAGGGTACCCAAAAAGGGACCATAATTTTGACAACCACCCACATGACATAACACGAGTGCCATCTCTGGTATAGTAGCTATGGGAGATTATAGGGTGTTGCCTGCTTACAGCTTTGCGTGTTTCCCTAAGTGGGTCTTGAACTTCTCTGTGTCCTTGCGGCTAAGACTATAAGGTCTGGGTAGGCAACGTTGTTGCAATTAGAGCAATGGAGTGTTAAGCCACACGTCGCACCCCACTCTGGCCATTTTCGCTCGGAACATCCAACAAGCCGCAAACAATCTCGGAACAGGGAACGCTCTGTGTCTTTGGATGAGGACTATGGGTTGTAGCTGGGAGTGAGAGAGGTGTTGATGGTTCAGGCTTGGGGTGATGGTCTTGAGATGGCTAAGCCAGTAGGTGTCCTGAAGCAGATTCTGACCAGCCGTTACTAGGGTGCCTCATGCTTCACGCAGATGCTTCGGCTGTGGAGGACTATTGTAAGTGGTTGAGTTTGAAGGATTTCTCAGGGACAGGGACGAGGTCGCTTCCAAGGCATGTCCAGGATCCCGCCCCGTTTGGGGATGCTGATCTCAGCGTGCTTGTGGAACACAATGGAAGGTCACGAGCAACTCAACCATTCGAATCCCAACAAACTTCCGATTCACCTGAACCCGCCTCCGAACCTGCATTATGCAGATCCAAAGATCAACAACAAGGCTAGAAAAGCTACGCAGCACCTCGCTAAAAGGAGTATTAAGTTGCCTTTGGAATTACGGTGAATGGAGGAAGTCTTGCACCACCTCATATACCTTACACACAAAGAATTACCCAAGTGGCGCAAATTACAGTACGGGATCCCGACTGCCGCAGGATTCCCTGTACCCACCGTAGTTTTTATGAATTAGCATGACGTGCTGTCCAGTAAGCCCAGGTGCAGGGAGGTTTCCAGGCTGGAGCCAAGCACTACAACCTTGGAGCATTGAATCACACCCCTTTGCGTCTAACGAGGGTTTTGAGCCAAGAAAAGTGGTGCCTCCTTTACATGGAACTTAAATTCTAGTGTTCTATTGAGGAATTCTAGAGGAACCTTACTTTGAGAAAGCCCCGTTGCTAGCTGGGGGCCTCCTTTACAGAAATTGTTGTGGAGGATGAAGCCGGACGAAGGGTACATGATCGCCAATGACGCCCTAAACCCCCAACACTCTGGCCCCAGACTCAGACTGGGGTTCAAGAAGCAAAAACCCGCCTCCTCCTTCTATACCTCAACTTCTTGGCATGTACTTTACTTAACATATCTCAAAGTCCTTCACCGTCATTCTATCATTCCTTGGGAGCAAGCCTTGAGCCTGGTGACATTGACAGAAGTGAGTCAACATACTTGTGATGCCAGCGGCTAGCGGTAAGTAGGAGCCACTTCCCCTAAACCCTAAACCTTAAGGGCAGAAAAAGCTCTGCAGTCTGAAGAAAGCTCCATCCAAGCCCCAGGCAACAGCGGCCATTACCGAAACGAACAGGGCAGCCAGGCCATTCCTTTGACTGTGGACATGAAGCGTTGCAGGCTGCTGAAATCAGGAGCCCTATGATGATTGCTGTGCCCGGGAGACGATTTCTTTGCAGGGTTCCATGTGAGCTATAGTCTAAACTCCTAGTATCCCCCTTAATCACCTTTATAGTAGTCCCCTATATAATCCCTTATACAACCCCCTTTAAGGAGTTTAGACTATAGCTCATGTAAACTTACCGGAGCTGAAGGATGTTGCAACGTTGCTTGTTTCATCCCTATTTAGGCTTCAGGCTTGCGGATCTCTTGTTATAACTCGGTATTCCCTACCTCAAGGAGCTCACGCATCGCCAACAGGAAGCTCATCACGAAGTCACATCCGAGTCATGGACTTGCAGCTTTAAATCGAAGATCAAATAAGCGCTGGTTCTACACTTGCGGAATTCTCGATAGAATCGGTTTCCACACCACCAAAATCCCCTTGCTCGGCTTGAAGTCAGAGTCATTGCAAAACTTAACTTTTGGTGCTTAACCTGCATGGCTTGCATAAAACATGCTCCACTATAGGCCCAGACACCCCCCAAAGCCTAAACTCCAAATCCTGGATCCCAAGCACAAAATTCCTATTCCATATTCTGCAACCTCACCCTAAACCCTAAACTGCAAACACTGGCTCATCCGTAGGACGTTGAAGGGTACCAGTGCATGCAGGTGGAAAAACATCCTCGGCAGCTCCGGTAATGCTCCGCAGGCAGGCTTCAGATTGTGGAAGCGCGTTTAACGTATAGGGATGGAGAGTAAAGGGGCCAGATGCGGCATTGAATAAAGCAGGTTTGAGATGGAAACTCAGCCTATATGAATGCGATGAGCTGCAGACCAACAATAAGATTGGGATCTTTGCCACAGCCCAGTGTGCTCCCAAGAACAAGAAACACTTCTACGACTCAAAGGGTGCTTGATGAATCTTCAGCCTCGACAGCAACATATGGCAGCTCTCAAAAGAGAGTGACTTGAAAAGGTAGGGTTCCATGTTCCATGCACACGTAAGCACGAAGAGCTTCAAACTAGCCAAACAAGCAGAAATCCCTCAATAGCACCTAAAAAGACGGACCAGCCCCTCGAGAAATTGTGCTGACCTAACTACTTGGCGAGCTCTGTTTTGAATGTATTTCCAAGTTAGTTACTGATCGGGTTTTTGCATACCAGACATTGGAAATTATGTCCAGCAATGACCCAATACAGTCGAGCAGCCTTCACCCATGAATGCCGGTTATGTCTCTGAAGCTGAAAGCATATGGAGGTCCAGGTACTGTCCAAACCCAGAGCCTGTTGTTGGCCAACCTATCGCATCTCCACAACACCCTGCAGCAACATATGGTAGTTTCCTAGATTAAAGGAGACCCAGACATTGACCCCAATAGACTATAGTCCTTATTATGGGGATCCCGAAAAGAGCACCCCTAACTTTCGGAGAAGCCCCCATGTAAGAATCTTCATAGCCAGATCCTGCATCCCTGGCAACCCGAGGGTCCCATAAAGCGTAGCCATTAAAGGCAAGATGCCGGTTGTTCTCGTCCACCTTCGCCTCAAAGTTCTGAAGAGCACCTGGGCGCCCCCACCCCACCCCCGCCCTCCCCCCTCAAAAAAAAAAGCCACAATTTGTGCTGAGTGGGTCTTGGGCTTCGCATCAAGATCTATGATGTCATTCCAGATTCTTGGGAGGCCCTAGAAAAGGGAACTCTTCTTTTTGTGTCATGGAAGGATAGGGGTGCGGAACTTGCATGGGCTTTCACTTAGCAGGCTATGAAGGTGTCACACTGTATGATATGTGTAGAACCTCTAGCAGATCGCAACTGCCACAGCAAATCTAACATTAGACTTGAGGGTGTAGGGTCATTACGTCTGAACTGGCATCCCGGGATTACGTACGGAGTTCGTTTGACCGTTGTCTGCCATCACTATCAAACTTTGGGCGCCACCAATACTAGCCATGTTCGAAATTGTGCTATGAGTATTTCTGGCATGGCTCTTGGTAAAACTTCTTCGAAAACAAGTTAAACAATAATGGGACATGTGTTCAGGAGTGCTGGCAAGTTTCCAAAAATGGGGGCCCTCCTTCTATACCCCCAACCCGTAATCCTCTTCATAATGAGCCCCGTAAAAGGCCTGCATGTAGACCCTTGCCTCCCCTCTATCTACACCTACACTTCCCCTTGAGCGTGGGCCGCTGTTTCTTGGGAATCCCCCCATTTGTTCTGAGCCTGTTCTTGCATCCTCCAAAGCTCTTTGCAGCGATAACAGAACCAAAAACTCCACGTGACGCGGGCTGGCCCAGAAAACTAGGGCAGGGGTATTTTGGGAATGGACAAGCAAATGGAAACTACAAGATAGGCTTAATGTATGAGCCTGCTTTGGGGAATGACCCGCCGAAATTGTAGCTGAAATGTCCCAAACTTACATGGGAACAGGTTCCATCATACAACAATAGGAGGTCATGAAGCAACTATCCCGATGTGTCAGCTAGATTCAACTAGCAAGGGTTTGGGCGTGTATTTATGTAAAACGGCGACGGCGCGAGGACTATCAGCGAGTTGACTTTGTAATTTGTCAGGCCGTTTTACTACCTCTCCGAGACAAACATGGAAGACATATAAGCGGCAGGGGTGTAAAAGGATACGTCGGGAGTGGAGTACTTACTCCCCCAAAATCCCCCAAAGACATGGATTCTTTACAGGGCCCTTATTTTGGCTTCCGATTCTAATTCAGGGGAGTGCCCACCTTTTGGACGTATGGTGGGCAACCCCCATACATACATTGTTGTCTTACGGCAATACCTACCCAGACCCTCCAATGTAGTACCTTTTTGCTAGTCCTAATAAGAGTCCTAACCCAAAAAACGAACCACATTGGAGGGTCTAGAGGCTGGGCTGGCCCCTAAAACCCTTTGAAAAATATTAGTATATAGGGTCCCTTTAAGGCCATTAGGAAAAATATTAAAGGTGCCAGGGGCCTGCCCAGCGGGTAAACCCTTAACCCTAAAACTGAATCAGCGGCTCCCAGGTCTGATCCTGAATAGTTTGAGCGGCTCTTCTCCAATCGGAAGGCTCGAAGGTGCACCTCGAAAGGAGCCCAAGAGGGCCCATGTACCCAATAATCAGGTCCCCTTGCAAAGGGACCTATAGGATTATGTAGGGTCTAGGGTTTAGGGTCCAATTACCCAATAGTTGGGTACTTGGGTTTCGGGCAATAGCAATTATAGTACAGGTTTTGGGTAAACATATGATTATTGGGTACTTGGACCCTTGCCTATACTCTAAACCTGCGGCTACATTTAGAGCTTATAGGCTTTGGGGTACTCAGCTTTGAGGTTCGGTTTGTGGGGTACCCAACTTCAAGTTTTACGGTTTTTCGGAGGCGCAACCTCCCCAAAACAACAGAAACCCCCCAGTTAGCCCAAGGAACTTAAATTAAGGGATTATCCCCCTATAATGGATAATCAAATGGAAAAGAAAATGGAAAATGAAATGGAAACTGGGGGAATATAGGGATTTAAGCCTTTCTAAAGGACAGTAACCTTGCATGGGCTCGTGATCGTCAGAACATTGCAGCCTGGAGCCGGCAGAACATAAAGCTGTTCTGTAAACAAGCAAGTTACTGGTTGCAGGGGTTGCAATCATGAACTTCATGAGCCTTCTATCAGCGTCTTAGACATATCGCAAGGACTGCAGGCGGGGGGCCCTGTAGAACTTAAGTAGCCAGCTTAAATGAGCTATAGTCTAAACTCCTAGTATCCCCCTTAATACCCCCTATAAGGAGTTGAGACTACAGCTCAAATAGATAGCCAGCTTCTAGGATCCAAGTTGTGGAGTTTAAGGCTCAGGGCTTTGCCAGACTAGCTCCCCCTCCCCCCCCCGGAGCTTTTGAGCCAGGACTGGCCAACTGAGAATGTGTAGATCCGCCTTCACGACTTCTGGTTGGCTGGCCAGATTCCAGCAGTAGTGCCCAAGAGCTTTCAACTATTGCAGTGGCAGGAGATAATCCCCCTTAAGCAGATAGAATATGTGGTATATGGGGATCTTATTATAGCATACCCAAAGCCATATTCTATCTATTTAAGGGGGACTAGAATCTTAGGCAAAAACATGTGGAGGAATTCCGGGCTTGAGGTGTGCGACTCCTCTGGGCAGTCACCTGAGTGACCTAGCTGCAAGGTACACGTCAGTAATGATACGTAGTAGGTTTATATGTGTTTATATACATATGGGTTGTTCTGAAAATGTATGGACCCTAAACCCTAAACCCATGTATGGGCGTCTTTTGGTTATAGATTATATTGCGGCACTTAAACCCTAAACCCAAGGGGTACCAAGGTCAGTCCCCAATTTTGGGAACTGCCCATATGAGCCATAGTCTAAACTCCTTAAAAGGGGGTTATATAGGGGATTATCTAGGGGACTACTATAGGCATTATAAAGGGGATACTAGGAGTTTAGACTATAGCTCAAAGAATGACATGCCCCAAAAGTCAGAGGTTCCCTGCAGAGCTACGAAGTTCAGGCTTTTGGGTGATGCCCCGCAAAATCAGCATCCCCCATGCATGGACTTCATGGGAAATATCATGTCAAGAATCAACCCAGGGTTCTAACAGTACCCCCTAAACCCTAAATGAGCCGTAGTCTAAACTCCTTAAAAGGGGGTTACATAGGGGATTATATAGGGGATTACTATAGGCATTATTAAGGGGGATACTCGGAGTTTAGACTATAGCTCAAAGAATGACATGCCCCAAAAGTCAGAGGTTCCCTGCAGAGCTACGAAGTTCAGGCTTTTGGGTGATGCCCCGCAAAATCAGCATCCCCCATGCATGGACTTCATTCGAAATATCATGTCAAGAATCAACCCAGGGTTCTAACAGTACCCCCTAAACCCTAAATGAGCCGTAGTCTAAACTCCTTAAAAGGGGGTTATATAGGGGATTATATAGGTGATTACTATAGGCATTATTAAGGGGGATACTCGGAGTTTAGACTATAGCTCAAATAGTAGAGCAACCCCCTTCATATCCGAGCTCAGTCCCAGAAACTGAAGCCCTGCATCCCTACCCGCTCAGAAGCTTCCACCTTGCCATGAAACCCCATCCTTGAACCCAACGGTGGATCTTACATGCGAAGCCTTTGCGCCACAAACCCTCAATCCTCAACCCTATAGAGGTAAGTAAGGCGTCAATCTCAACACCCCACCATTAATATAATTATCACCATAATTACTATTCTTACTCCTGACCATTATTACTCTTATTACCATTATCACTATTCTTGCTATTCTTACTATTTTTACCCTTCAGCTTCATAATTTTGACGCTTAGGTACCAAGCCCGTCAGTAGCTCCTGGAAGTCCACATACAGGGGGCTCCTGGGGAGCGTTGGGGCTGGTGCGGCTTGGGGGACTAATAGTCCCCCTTAAGTAGATAGAATATGGCTTTGGGGTATATTATAATAAGATATTATAATAAGATCCCCATATACCCCATGTCCCATGTTCTATCTACCTAAGGGGGACTATAGGCTTCCGATGATTTGGGATCTCATTTTCTTAGAGGCCTTGGCGTTGCGAGATGGAGGGTGCTAGGGCTAGAAATGGTAGTTCCTCTAAATACGGGGGGGGGCCAAATATGGACCCCCAAATACTATAATCCTTATGATGGGGACTCGGGGACCCGCAAAAAAGGTACCCTTACTTTTGGGAGACCCCCAAATTGGTTAGATCACAGGCTTACAGGCCGACACCAATTCAAGGACTCCATGTCAAGGAGCTTGGGATTCCGGGGTGGGGTGGAAGGTTGTTGCGGGTGGTAGGGGTGGCAGAGGTGGTGGGGCAGGGCTGGTGTATGGCCATGTGGCCAAGAAGGCCCTGAATACCTCTCAAGCGTGGCCTTTGTTTTGAAAGGGGGCAATTTTACTGCGGAACCCTCCAAAGCGAATTTCGGCGCACTGGGGACGGGGAACCCAGGAGACTGGTCGAACTTTCGTCCTGGAGACAGACTCCAGCCGCTTGAGCTCGCGAGCGCTGGATGTGTAGTACCTGCAAACTGCACGCAGGTCAAACGGTACGCTTCCAGGCATTTTGCAAACTGTGGTCTCTTGCAAGCAGACAAAGCAAGCCGCCCAATGAGGACCTAGACACGAAAGCAAAGCCTGAACAAGGGTTCTTCAGGAACTACGTGATTACTTTGCATGAGCCATCCATTGGCGGCTTTTTGTAGCAAGATTACAAAATACTCTCTTCAATCAAAAAATTCACGTTCGCCAATAATGAACATTTCCACAGACCATGCGTGCCTGCGCACGTAGACGAACATAATGCAGAGTGGACCCAGTCCAAGGAGCGCATAGGGAGACACGGTCACCTCGGGTCGCAATTTTCCAAGGAAAAACGACTTTTTCCGGGTCTGATATAGTCCCCCTTAATTAGAGACAATATCGCTTTGTGTATATCGTAAGAATATCCCCATATACCCCATATTCGATCTACTTAAGGGCGACTTTTGGAGTTTCCACAACGTTTGGAGCCCCTCCTCGGGATGCCCAGAAAATTACAAGATTAGATTGGGGTCCATATTTGGGCTCCCTAGCTCTTTGTATAGACATACGCACCTGGGAAACCTCCACGCAGGAAATCTGCCATGAGGCACCTGAAAAATGATTGAAAACACATTTGGAAAACTTGTTCTGGCATTCCGGTCACACAAACGGCTGCACTCGCAATGACGTAGGCCAGACTCGTGAGGAACTCCGCCATGTAGTCCTCACAAGTACATGGGGATATGAACTTCTTGGACCCTCAACACTCCACCCAGGTACGACTGCCCCATACCTGAAAACCCTTGTGCCACATGCGTCACCCTGCTCGCTACATATCCTTACGTCCTCCTAGTTACCTAAAAAGCGATTCCAAGGGACCCGTAATCTCGTACATGTTTCACCCCTAAACCCTGAACCCTAGCCCCTAAACCCTAAACCACAGCTTGTCCCAGTGGCTGGGAGCTGGGAGTCCATGGCGTCCAAATCCCGGGAGAATCGGTTTCTCAGCAGAAAGGCAAATCCGGTAATCCGATACTGTTGATGGATGAAATCTTGCACCACCTAAGGGGGCCTAAACTACTGTAATTCCTAGGGCTTTAGGGACTTGAGGTGGTGCAAGATTTCCTCCATCGACAGTATTTCCCGAGAGCTGGGCTTAGGGTTCAAGGATTAGCCGATATTTCTCGATAGGGGGACTGCATTTGGACTTCCAGGGATTATGTAGGGGACTGAATAGGGCCCATAAAGGGATTATGTAGGGGACTGTATAGGGACTATAAAGGGATTAGGTAGGGTACTATAGAGGAACTAGAAAGGGATTCATGTAGGGGTACAAAGGGACCATAAAGGGATTGTTTAGGGGACTACATACGGATTACAAACGGATTATGCAAGGGTGTGCCTATGTCAGTGTATCTATAAGCCATCCCGGTTTCCGCTGCATCTTCCCCACCAGTCTCGAAAAAGCTCGCTGCACGAGGAGTTGGTTGAGCTAATGCTAATGCTGCAGAAGACGGGAAGCCCTGACTGCTGAGTGATAAACATCTCTTGGCCCGTTGCATTTGAATGGAATATGCCACTGAACAGGACTCCTCCGCCTTGATACCAAGGTGTAGAGGCGTGACCCCGGAGCTTGAACCAGCTCTAATCAACCCTGTACTTCGGTCTACTTCGAACAGATGATAGAAGGTCATTAGTAGCCCGTTTTTCTACTGCCCCTCCTGGAACTGGCAAGCCTTAACCGCCGCGGACCACAAGCCTGAAACCCTGAACACGCAGCCGTGATGCTGGACGCCAAACTTGCTGGTACCAATTTGGGAGTGGAGGAGCCAGAAACGCACCACAGAAAGAAATCGTCAAAAGGTCAACTCCACCACGCTCCCCACTTATTGGTTCCTGCTTTGCGCTAACATGCGAAGTCATGAGTCCATATTTCTTCAGGGGCTTTAGCAGAGGCACGAGACTTGAAGTCTCGTGCAAGATGCTCCAGCTCAAGTGCCGCTGAACAGATTCGTACTACTAAAGTATAACAGGGTATTATATACGGGGTTATGTAGGGCTATATAGTGGTTATATTGGGATAATGCAAAAGAAAACGGTGCCAAGGTGCAAGATCCGCCCAGCAGGAACCACGTCGAAGAACAGCGGAGCTGAGGCACGCAGCACCTGTCTCAGCCTACTCGTGCATAACCTTTCTGGTAGTGGTTTAGGGTTTAGGGTTTAGGGGTTTAGGGTTTGAAGGAGTAGTTGATGATGGGCTAGGAAATGCAAGCTACTAAACAAGCAACAGCATAAACTTCTAGTATCCCTCCTAATGCATAGTAAGCCCCTATATACAATCCCTCTTATAGGCCCGCTTAAAAGGAGTTTAGATTATGGCTCATGTAGGGCTGGGGTTTAGGTTTGGGGTTTAAAGTTTAGGGCCGTTTAGGGTGCATAAAGGAGACTGGCGGAGTGAACGTAGGCACAGCTATAGTGGGGATGCAGGAATTACTATCAGACATATATAGTCCCCCTTACTTAAGTAGCTAGAATACGGTTTTATATTTTTCTTGGGGTATATCATAAAAAGATCCCCATATACCCCAATTCTCTAGCTACTCTAGGACTCTAGGAAGACTGAGTTCCGAAAGGGATCACTCCAACAAATGTTCAGGTCAAGAGATGGCAGTCTCAGAAGTTTACGGTCTTTCTTGTTGTCTAACCCCTATAGAACCCTATATAACCCCTATAGAACCCCATATAACCCGTATAGCACCCTATATTATTATAGAACTGTTCTCTGGTTCGACTATCAGCGTACAACTTGCCTGTTGTTCCCATGACTGAGCTTGTCTTAGCATCTGGTAGGGTTTAGGGTTTAGGGTTTGGGGCTTTGAGTTTCAGAGCAGAATTTGGAAGTTTGTATTCATGGGTCGTCTCACATCTACTCCAGACCTCTCCACAAATGGCTGAAGGCCAAAGGACTCACCACACAATACTGAACCCGAGCTGACATAACCAGTGTGTTTGTAGGGTCCACAAGAACAGGAAACCATAATTGTAAGAAGCCTTCAGAACAGGCTGGGGCCCACGGTACCCCAGATGGTTTTGGGTTTAGAGTTTAAGGGTTGAGGGTTTAACGGTTTAGGGTTTGAGGTTCAGGATCTTTGGCCCAGATTTTCTGATTCAACGCTTACGGTCAGGTACGGAGTCCGGAGGAAGGTCCTGAAGAGAGGGAACCCTCATCCCTAGTCCCTATATTCTCCTATACACCCCCCAGTTTCCAAGCAATGTCCCATTTGATTGTTCATTTTTGCTGCAATATCCCTAATTTTGCTGGCAACAAAGCTTTTTGATCCCAGGGACCTGCTGACATTGCTGTGAATTTCTGTGCACTCGGACGTGGATCAAAACGGGGGACCGCGTTGATGTCAACTGATGATTTGAATTTGGCTCAAACAGCTTTTGTTGCTGAAGACAAGGTATAGCACACTTGTAGCACATGGGTTCAGGAGCCGTGCTGCCACAGAGTGGAGGCACTTGCGTCAAGACTGGCATACGGGGAGTTAGGCCCTGAACGTTCTAACCTCCCCAAAAACATTGAAACCCAATCCGCATGCAACCGTGATTCTACACTTGGTCATGAAGACTTGCGGCTGATGATCTGATCACCTTCTACCTCCGCCTCGGTTAAGAGAGCTCCCCGAAGTGCACCCTGAAGAGCAAATCCTTAGAACGTCTATGACTCAAAGCTAGGTCAAACAACTGTAGTCCATGGCCTTCTGCACCATGTGCATGTGTGTCCCGTTCGCGATCCGAAGAATTATGGCAGTGAAAATCATCGCGCGCACGAGGCATACCACCATCAGGAGGACCTGGAATGACGTGCTGGTTGTTAGCAGAAAAACAATGCATCGGACCCAAATGAAAAATAGCATATGTTCTTGGGCATTCGTTTTGTAGGGGCTACGAAATTATAGGGACAACCAGACGGATGATTTAGGGACAGGCTTCGCGGTTCAGGATTTAAGTTAAAGGCTGTGATTGCTGGGGTTTAGGGCCTTAAGCGTAGGAGTAGGAACAGAATTTCGCCACGACTCAGAAGACACAAAGCGCCGAGGGTTAGGCTCATTGTGGTGGGTGGCCTAGTTACTTGAAATACGGTTTGGGGGGTTGCATGTGCAGACATCTATCAAGTTTTGAAAGGAGGGGCCCCGTAATCTGGACGAGGGTTTCTAAGAAATTCTGGTATGTCGGCTTGGTTGACACCAGGAAGGCCACACTGTTCGTTCCAGACCAAACAAACGTGGGGACCATAGGAGACGCGGAGGATATAGCCGGCATCGTTGAGGTTGGATGGACTTCCTAGGAATAAGTCTGAAAACGGGCTCGAATCCTTGTGGAGAACTTTGGCAAGATGGTGGCGGGCCGAGAACCTTTGATGCCAATGATGGCGGGCCTCACAGGTATCTCCTGAACATAGCCATCCTACTCCCTTTGATGTCCTGTCCTCACGGGGCCTGACTAACAGGAATAGCCTACTTTCCGTGCAGTATACTCCATGAAGAACCGTCGCCATATATAGGGCAACCGCTCAGGCTTCTACACCCTAAGCCATCATCTCTGATCGTAAAACCTTCACCCACCAAACCATACATAAGAAGGGAGATTCAGGTACCCCAGCTGACCAAAATGTGGACCTTATGACCATCAGACGACCCATTTTCAGGTTGCGATCACCAAAATCTTCTTCTGATCAAAACCCCAAACCCTACAAACTCTAGCACAATCCCAGTTTCCCTGTCATCCTCCATTCTTCTCTGTTGTTACCAAAACCTTCTTCATGATTTACGCTACAACCCATTCAGGCGTCCAGGCACTAGAATTGCAGCGTAACCTCCAAGCCAGTAGGGCAAGTCTTGCCCGGAGCTCCCATCGGCCTCCGTCCAGAGAGTGACCCAGATCTCCTGTTTTGTGGCTTTTCAAAAGGCCTCAGGGCTTAGGGTTCAGGGGTCCCCTTTAAAAAAAGAGGTTATGATATGGGTATGTGGAGGATATAGGGTCAAATAGGGGTATATGGGGGGATTAGTTGTTTAGGGGTTAAGAAATCGGGGCCCTTGGTTTGGAGGCCTCTAATAAGAGTTATAATATCTTGGCATCCACATTGGGACCCCCTGTTTCTGGAAATTCGCATTTGAGCTTTCGAAGGTTGTGTGTCTAGGGTTCTAGAGATTATGGTTCGGTGGGGGTTACGCCAGGCTTACAATAGGGATTCTGGTTGAGGGTTTGGAGGTCTAGGGCCCTCAAGCCCTAAACTCTATAGGGTCAAGGGGTGCGGCGAGTCTGGTTCAGGGTTTGGAGTTTGCGGAGTGCGATTTTTTAAGGCCTTTTAAACAGAAACACGCCAAAAAACAAAGGAGCACCCAGGAGCCAACAGGCCCTAAACCCTAGGGTTTAGGGTTTAGGGTGAACCCTAAACCCAAGACCCTCCGACAACCCCAACTCCTAAAGCCTGGACCAGAAGTCCAAAAAACAACAAAATCTACGTCACATGGGTGGTTGTTAAAATTATGGTCTCTCTTGGATCCCTATTATAATACGGCACCAATATTTAGGGTACCCAAAAAGGGACCAGAATTGTGACAACCACCCACATGTTTCCAGTTGCATCTCTGAAAAGATTTTCTGACACTACTTGCCACTGAGAGAATGTCCCCAACAGCTCTTCGAATCATTACCCCAGTAGGGATATTTTGGTAACTCCAACCGCCAAAAATGGGGATCCTGTATAATATCACGTGACTGCAACACGGTCTTGATTCTGGCGGCTGGGGTTAGTGAAGCCCACTCTTGATTGATGACCCAGTCTCCGTGAAAGTGCGGCAGATCTCTGCAAGGACCACCAGGACTGTGACGAAGACGAACCTGCATCTACAAAAAATAAACACAAAAAACTCTGAAACCATAACAATAATAGTAATACGATGTAATACGTATTATTACCATATTTCCTTTGTAATAATGATAATAAGAATAACAGTAGTACTAAAAATCCCCATGTCATGAAGGCTAGAGTGAGCCCAGGCACAGAACCGCGCCCTGGAGTAGGCTCCCTCCCTTTGTAGCCTGCCGGAAGTAGGAGGCCTTGGATTTGGAAATGGTTTCGGGTTTGGAGGGCTTAGGGTTTAGGGCTTAGGGGTATGCAGAGTTCTTAGCATTGAGGGGGTCTGCATGGCTTGGAGGGTTCTAGGGTTCTAGAATTCAGAGGGGCCTCAGGGCTTACGGGGCTTAGGGTTTACGTTCGGTTGTTTGTTGGTTGCGCACCAGTTTCCGCCTGCTGCTGCGCGCGAGAGGCTTCAAAGGGGCGTTTCGGGCTTGGCGGGCCTTTTGTTCAAGTTTGTGAAGCTTACGGGCGACAGGAGAAAAATGATCTCGGAAGTTGGAATCAAGATTTCCGCAGCCGAGTGCAGGTTCTCTGGAAAGCACCCAGCCTCAAAACGAACAACCTAGCGAGATGTAAGAAGCATACCCTCATCCAGAACAAGACTCCCCCACTCCAAATCATGATGACAGTGCGCTAGCCATACAGCCCAGGCCCCATATCCCCTTACGACCAAGGAAGAGAGCCCATGGGCCCTAAACCTTAGAGCCCTTTTGGTTGCAGGATTTGCTTGACAAGAGTGGTGGAGGGACCAGGAAAGAGCCTGCATCCCAAACAGAACTGTTGAGACACCACTCCCTTGCAAGTCTCACATGAGTAGCGTTCTTTTTTGCGGTGAAACCTGGTAAGGTAATATTCCTTATATAAAATACTATACCCAAAAGGAGGATACAATCTTTCTCTATATTGGGTACCATAGTACCTCCCAAATAAAATACTACTCACATGTAATCAGCGTACATGCTCTATACCATCCCTCCGCAGATGAGTAGATTCCGGAGAAGTATCTGCCGTCGAAAAATGTTGTAATATAACTTGGCTGCAATTTTAACACACTTCCACTTGGAGGGTCTCCGAAAGAGCGCTCGGGACCCCGGGCTAGAAAGACATCAGCCAAGCGAATAGGATATAATTGTTCCGAGGGACTTGTACCAGTTTTTCCAGAAGATTCTGACCATATTGTGACGAAACCCCCGCACGACCCATGATCTTTATTTCTGGTAAGACGGACAGCCGTCGTGGTCACTAGCAAAGTGAGACAGCTGAACGGGTGTCAGCGAACAGCGTGCCAAGAATGAACAACTAGCAAAGGCATACAGCGTGCCAGCTATGATCTTTATGTATGGTCTCGCCAACTGGACATCCAATTTATGCACTCACCCAAGCTACCCAAGCAAGCTCATATACACTGACCAAGTTGTACTCCCCTAGACCTGTAAAAAAACACGAGACTGTTAAATGAGTCCTCAGAAGACCACAGCAAAATCAATTTCTCAACCCATCCTCACAGGTTTAGGGGTATTAGCCCTCAATAATGGAGAATCAAATGGAAAAGAACATGGAAAATGCAATGGAAACTGTGTTATATACAGGGGAGCCTAGGGGTTATAGTCCAAACTCCCAGTATCACCCTTAATAACCTCACTAGTAGTCCCCGATCTAATCCCCTATATAACCCCCTTTAAGGAGTTAAGACTCTAGCTCATGCTGCTACCCTGTAGCATATCCCTTGAATAGGTCCGCCTATACCCTCCTACATTTCCCTTCTACGTCCCCTAAACCCTAGACCCTAAACTCTAAACCCTAAATCCTAAACCCTAAACCCTAAATCGTAAACCCTAAACCCTAAATCCTAAACCCTAAACCCTAAGCTCATATAAAAACCGTCCCAGCGTCGTAGGCATTCAGGCTGAGGATCCCGACCTGCCTCTCCTAGGGCCACTTCGGAGCTTCAGAGTAACTTGAGTAGTGTTTGTTCTGGTGATTGAACCTAGTAAGATAATAAGGGGGTTTCCCAAAATTATAGGTACCTTTTTGGGGGTCCCTATAATAAGGACTATAGTATTTGGGTGCCTATATTGGGGTCTCCCTATTTTGGGAAACTACCATATCCCTCATATAAGATACTATACCTCAAAAGGAGGATATGTTCTTACTCTATAATGGGTACCATAGTATCCCCAAATAAAATACTACTCACTTAGGCTTTCGGGTTTAGGGGGAGTTTCCAAAAGCAGGGTTCCATTTCCAGACCCCTCAATCTACTGTGATTTTGATGTAAAACTTCCCCAAAAGAACCTGATCTTTGGAAACACCTCATTTCTGCATCTAGAACCCAGCCAGAAGTGGCCTAGGTCCTGCGGCACATCCAACAAAGTTCCCCAGGTGTCCCAACTAAGGATATGAAATTCCCAACAAAGCCAGCCGCAATTCTAGCACAGAACCCAGTCGCTTCTGCGATGAGGAGTGAACCTGAGCTTCACTCAGCAATCGGCAAATGTCATGCTTCAAGGGGAGTGCGGTTGGACGAGAAGAGCAGCTGAGTTTCGCGATAGGCTTGTCCCTGATTTCGGGGCTCTGACGATGTCAAGCTAGCTTTTGTGATCTCAAGCTCAACACATGCTGAGCTGGAATCTCTTGCGTTTGAGGATGGGAAGAGGCTTGACACCGTGAAATTGAAGGCAACTTGCTGTTTTTTGAATGCAAGTGATGACCACGGATATGCGCCAGGCGAACACGGGGAAATTGGTGCCCTCAATACCATGAGCGTCCAGATCGTTAGACCCGGAGAGACACGCTACACAGCGTATTTCCTAGTTGAAAAGATTTTTGTTTTTTGTCAAATCGATCGTAGTTTAGCCCAGACTTCAAAGCCTGGTAATATGTAGGGTGACTCATATATTCGGATGATGTCAAACGATTTGAGCCGCGCCGTTCAATTTCAGTTTTGCAAAATGACCCCTTCACAGATTCACAGACCCTGAAGGGGAACCCAAGAATCACCTCGTACAGCCCGTGTATCCGTGGGGTCTCTATAGTAGACTCTATAGGTTCGAGGGCTGAGGGCTTAAAGCCCAGGGGTAATCCCATGTTGGCTTAATCCTCAAAACCAACCCCCACCTATTCCCTAGTTTCCATTTCATTTTGATTTTCTTGTCCATTTGATTCTCCATTATAGTAGTTGCCCATTATCCCCAATCAGGCTCCATTGTAGCAGTTTCCATGTTATCTTCCATTATCCTCACTCAAGGTTTGTATAACCCCTATATGATCAACCCCGGTCCTCGCATACTGCATACTGGCTCTGTTGTGTGTCATAGCGCCATGGGTTTAGGGTTTAGGGTCTGTTGAGGGGATTGTGGCTTTTAGGGTTTATAGGGTTCGGGATTTTTAAGGCGCAGGGTTCAGGATATCTTCTGGGATAAAGCTTGGGGATTGATTTGGGTCTTTAGGGTTTATAGGGTTTCAGGTATAGGGTTTAGGCGGTTTAGGGCTGTTGAGATTCAGAGTTTCAGCCTTAATTAGGCTCTTAGGGCTGAGATGGATACGATGATTTTAAAGGGTCAAACCCTAAACCCCGAGACCCTAAACCCCTGAACCGAAGTTTCATCCGAGGTGCCATCCTTCTTGGAGGTCGTGGCCTCTCCAGTCTCTGGTTTGCCAACTGGCGCCGCCTCTGGCTTTGGCTCAGACCTGGAAGTTACGGGTCTAGGGGGGCCACTGGACTGCTCACAGTACAAAGATCTAGCCAAATAGGGACTGCAGGCCGAAGCTGCCAGCGGTCCTGAGAATTCTCCGCCCACCGCATCCCTGCCAAAACTCTCACCACCCACAGCCCAACCACCCACAACCCTACCCTACTCAACCATCCACCCTAGCCTACCAAATCAAGCCCCCTACCCAAACCTACTACATGGCACCTGCTCCCTCCTCCTCGAACCAACCCCACCCTACACTATACCCTCCCTGCCCCACCAGCCTACCCTAACCACCCACCCTGCCTACCCAACCACCCACCCTAACCTACCCTCACCTACCCTGACCAACCCTAAACTACCCTCCCCTCCCCCAACCTACCCGAACCTACTCTCACCACCCACCCTAACTAACTCTAACCACCCACCCTACCCTACCCTAACCTACCCTAACCACCCACCGCCATACCCAAACACACGAAAACCAAAAAACAAATGTGCCAAAATCGTGGCTGTCAAATTGGAAAACACGTGTTTCCTGAAATGACTCTAATGCTGTCCCTTGAATATCCTTGGAGAAAGTGTTATGAAGGTTGGAATGGAGGATTTACAGCCTATCAGCTTTTTCAGTTGGACTGTCTGTGCTTTGTACTGTGGTGCTTGTGGTTGTTCTGTGATCAGTCCGCTCTATACTGTGAGCTGTTCGTTGTACGGTGGTCGGACCAAAGGCCGGTTTGGGGGCCACAGGTTTAGGGGTTTAGGGGTTAGGGGCTTAGGGGTTTAGGGGATTTAGAAGATTCAGGGATTTAGGTTTAGGGGTTCAGGGGTGTTGGGGGTTCAGCGTGTAGGGATTCAGGGTAGCTCTTCTAAATAGGACCCCAGGGATATAGGGATTATCTAGGGATTCTACAGGGACTATATAGGGTCATGCAATGAGCTGCGATGTCAATTTCATATCATAATGTTCAGAGATACTGGCCCAATAGTCGAGAACCAGCTGGAGAAGAACATAGAAATTCAATGAACAGTGGGATGAAATGGGAATTCAGGGCTCAGGGGCTAGGTGTTTATAAGGGAGTTAAGGATATTACCCGCTATAACTTGGGGTTTCCCTACAAGAGTTATAGGGAAGTTGTGGGTGTTCACTATGTTCCAATGCAAGCAAACAGCCTGAGGCGCAAACCTTCCCTAACTTGCTGCTCTAAACCCTATCTCCCCCTTGCACTCCTTTTGCCGTTGCTGCAAGTCCTGCACCAACCTAGAGCCTAAACCTTCAACTCCTAAACTGCAAAGCCGGAAGAAGTATCAATAAGGGGGAATCAATATGACAAATTGTACTGAAAATGACCCAAAACTGGGGTTAAGAAGTAGTTTATAGGGTGTTTCATGCAGATGGCTGAATAATTACCGAAAATGAACTCTTCAAGTCAGTGGATAAGCATAGCGGAGCTTACCGCAAAGCCCGATCTCCGTATTCATATGACCCGCCGCAGCGGATTTCTTCACTATTCTAATCAGGAAGGCCCCTTCACCATAAACCTTAAAAAACAATACAGTAGCTTCCCTTCTTATCTCTGCCTACTATCATCATGCGATACCTTCTCTCTAGATCATGAGGGGTAACCCTACATACCCCTCCCCATAAATGTATGCACTGCACCCCAAACTAACCCTTCATCCCACCCATTTTGAGAAACGCAACCTTAACCCACACCCGAAGCCCAAGCTTTAACGCTTGAAACCTAGACCTAAACACGAGACATCCCTAGATCACCCTATAATAAACTCCCTATGTAGCCCTCCCCATAAAAATCTGTGAGTCCCGAGCTGTAATCTCAACTCCTAGCATCCCCCTTAACAAGCTCGGTCTGCATACAGTCCCCTTCAAGGAGTTTAGACCCTAAACCCTAAATCCTAAACCTTAAATATTAAACCCTGAACCCTAAATCTTAAACCCTAAGCCTTTAAGGAATTTGGACTATAGCTCATGTAACTATAGTCTAAACTCCTAGTATCCCCCTTAATAAGCCCTATAGTACTCCCCTATATGACCCCCCATATAACCCCCCTTAAGGAGTTTTGACTATAGCTCCTGTAACTACTGAAAGCTTTCTGCCCAAGCGGCTGAGGAGCTGAAGACCCGAGGCAACCTCCCATGGTCCCCACAGCCTCCCAAAGCTTTAGGATGCGTAGGATTTAAGATCTAGGGTTCAGGATTTAGGGTTTAGGGTGTGGGGAGGGTTTAGGGTGAAGGATTTAGGGTTTAGGGTGTGGGGAGGGTTTAGGGTTCAGGATTTAGGGTTTAGGGTGTGGTTAAGGGGTAGGGTGTAGGGGCTATAGGATTTTGGGTGTAGGATTTAGGGTTTAGGATTTATGGTTCAGAAGTCAGGGTTTAGGGCTAAGGGTGTAGGATTTAGGGTCGGTTTATGATTGGTGGCTTAGAGTTAAGGATTTAGGGTTGAGGGTGTGGGTAAATATAGGGTTTAGGGTTTAGGGTGTAGGATTTAGGGTTTAGGGTTTATGGTTTAGACATCAAGGTTTAGAGTGTGGCTAGGGTGTAGGGTTTAGGGTAGCGTGTAGGATGTAGGATTTAGGGCTTAGGGTTTAGGATTTTTCAAGGTTTCGGTTGAGGGTGTGGGTAGAGTGTAAGGTTTGGGGCTTAGGGTGTAGGATTTCGGGTGTAGAGCTTAGGGTCCATAACGTAGGGTTTAGGGCAAGGAGTTCCCTGGGACATAGTATATAGGGTCCCTTTAAGAGGAGTCGAGGGAGGCATGCCGTTTTAGCTAGACGTAGGGGCCTAAATCCGCGGATTCCTGGGAATCAAAACGGAAACAAGCATTGAAGCTAACATGGAGACTGGGCCTATAAGGGTGGGCTATAGAGATGGTAATGTAGGGGGCCAATTTTTCAGAATAGGACCTTGGGGTCTATATTCTACTATACTTATATATGAGGAGTACATGTGAACAATATTGCTAATTATTTAGGATTCGAGACTGGATGGAGCCACCCACAAGAAGCTGCTTTTAAATCATCTCAGAAGGACTTCTAAGCTTGCAACAGACAGGTTACGGGGAGAACTCGAACCCAAACCAGAACACAAATATAAAGTTGGATTGGACATTTACGCATTTGGGGATTGGAGCTCTGGGTGTAGCATTTCATCTGCTGTAAGGTTTTTCACGTGATGGTGGTGTTGGGGCTTAGGGTTGAAGGCTTGTTTCGGTACCAACTAGGTTCTTAGGTTTTAGGCCTTAGGTCTCAAGCTAGGGCATTCCAGCTCTAAACCCGGCTCATTGCTCCCAACCCATACTACCCAACCCTAAACCCTAAACCCTAAACTCTAAACCCTAAACCCTTAAACCCTAAACCCTAAACCCTGAACCCTTAAACCCTAAACCCTAAACCCTTAAACCCTAAGCCCACTATACTC